>APFE030466147.1:32389-63709 GCA_000404065.3 Pinus taeda
TGAGTTCATAGACCTCTTCATCCATCCAGCCATGTCTTTATTCTTAACCTCACCCCCTCCAAGACTGACTGACGAGATGCAGAGGATTCTGCAGCTATCCAAGGCATACAACATAGGGGATTGGTACTTCTACCAACACTATACTGTAATCAGAATATATGGGTGTGAGTTGCACCCATACAGATTGCCCAAGTATGTGCCTATGAGACTGTTTGCCTTAGAATATTTCAGGCAATTTGGCAATGCCGATATGGTGCACTTTGCAGGCAAGGGCAAGAAGGCACAGCTAAAAGTAAGAAGTCAATTGGGCCACTTTGTCTTAAACAAAATGGAAGGCTGGAAAGAGGCTGAGAGGAAACTAGAAGGCCTTGGCCTAAAACAAAGCTTCCTTTGGAAGCGTTATGACCCTAACATGTCCATATCCTTAAGAAGGCAGAAATACAAGCTCTCCAGCTACGAACATGTGAGCATGCCCTGTATTGAAAGACATGCCAACCAACCAAAATGGAGAAGGAACACACTGGAAGAACCAATTACTCAGGAAGAATTAGTTGAAAGGGCCAGAAGGCATTTATTGAAAATGGCTGACTTGGCATCTCCTTCACAGGTACTGACTCTGCCAAAGCCTCAAACTGGAGCAGTGGCCTCATCATCTGCATCACCTCAAGAGGCAAAACAAACCATAGGCCAGGCTCAGAGCAAGGGCAAGGAGAAAGATATGGAAGGGCCACAAGCACAACAGGGTCAAGTGGAGCCACCCCAACAGGAACAACAGCACAAGGACCAACAGGTGTAGGGGGAGCAATCAGCAGAGGCCCCAATGGCCACCCAGTAACAGACAACACCAATGGCACCTCCAAGGCAGGATTAAAGGGTTGACTCCTCCGTCCTCCAAACCCCTCAAAGGGAGGACATAAGCAGAAAAAGAGAAAGGGAAACTCCCCTTACTACATCACCAGAGAAGAGGCAAAGACTGAATCCCTTCTCTGAGGAAGAAATGCCAAGCGTGGAAGCCTCAGCCAGCTCCTTCCAACAGGAGCAAGATAGGGCAGCGTTAGGAGAAGTGAGCTCCTCAGGACAAAGGAAGGGAGGAGAAACAAGCATTATGCAGCAGTTCAAAGATATCAAGAGAAGGAGTGAACCAATAAAGATTAAACTCTACAATCACCTGCTAAACATGGCTCCTACAAACCAACAAAGGCTCATGTCTGCATTTGATGCACAGGAGGGGAAAATGGTCATGAGCCACTTCACACCAACAGTGCAGCAACCACAATCAGCTGCAGACTACATAAGGACCAATTTGGAGGTCCTATCAAAAGACATCCACCCAATGGATCAAATAGAGCTCCATAAACAGACAGGTGAGATGGTCTATGCCACATTGGCTGACAAGACCCTGGTTAACTACAGGCTGCAAAATAGCCTGAACAATACTGCTGCACAGCTTGAGTTGGAAAGGGCTTCCTCTCAAGCTAAGGACAACAGGATCAAAGCCCTGGAAGAGATTATTATAGAGTTTGGGCATGATCCCAAAGATGTTAAGGTTGTGCAAGAAGTCCTCAGGCTAAGGGATGCTGATATGGCAGCATTAAAAAAGAAGTTAAAAATCCCAGCAACTCTTCACCCACAAACAGAAGAGGTTGCCCAGCAGAGGCAGGAAAAGGATGCAGCTTCTCTACTAATGACACTATACAAAGAGCTCATCCACACTCAGGAAAATCTGCAGGAGTGAGAGGCCACATTAGAAGCAGCATTGCAGTAAAAGGAGGCAAGGCAAACCTCATAGCCACCTACAGAAACAATAAACCTTGAGGAAACCCCTCAAGACACTACCCCTCCCAGTCAACAAGTGCAGCAAGCAGCCCCAGACACTTCAACACCAACTACCTCAGCACCAACAACAGAGTAGGCTGAAAGCCTGGACATGCAGAAGCTGAGGAAAGAAATTCAGGTCTTGGAGTCCTAGATGGCTGAGCTGAGCCAAGCCCAGGACAATCTGGCAAAAATAAATGAAAAATATGACAAGTCAAAACAGAATGTGGCTGAAAGAGAGAGGGAGGTAAAGGCCCTCAAGAAAAGGATTGCTGAGCTAGAAAAAGAGCTCACACTGGACAAAGTTACATCAGAGCTTAAAAGGGTCATCTGGGGCAATATTGGCCAGTCTATAACAGATCAATGGGAGTATATTGAGGCCATATATGAGCAAATAGCACTCGTTGGAAGAGCATGCAAAGAGATACAAAGGGCAAGGGAATCTCTAGGCAGTATGCCTGAGATTTCCACTAGAATGATAGACGTGCTAAACTACAGGACAAGCTCCCAGCTCATAAAAATGGGAATTGGAAATAGGACAGAGACCATCTCACTAATCAAAAGGGTCCTGACATTAAGAAACCTGATTCAGACCCTAGAAAGAAGAACCCAGGACATGCAAGCAGATATCAACAAATTCCAGAACAGGTTTATGGCATTACAGAACAGGGAGCTTCCTAGCCCATTGGATCCATCAGGAAAGCTACTCTCAGATGAGAAATATGCTAAGAGAGTAAACAATTTTGCAGTAACTCAGATTTCAGAGGCAGCCAGTGCATCAACAGAAGCAGGACCAGTAACAGGGCAGATCCTCTTTAACAGAGTTGAAAATCTATTTTTTATTAGGAGTGAAATTACACATTTATTTGATGAGCCCCCTCATTTTTATAAATATACAGAGGCTGATGAGACCATGGGGTCAATTTTGAAACATCAGTTGCCTTCATCAGAGGTGTGGGAAGAGTTGATACGATTACTATTAAACCAAAGTCAGTAATTGTGATTTTGCCTTTTGAAAATATTTTGAATCTCATACACAGAAGGACAAAGACACATCAGCAGGTATGCAGAAAGAGTCTGAGCCAACTCAGCACAGGTATTCGGCCACCACAGCAGCATCAGCAGTCACAGGTGACAGGGCCGAGAAGACATAGGAAGCTACAGCTGCACAAACACGTCATTCAGCAGTTATATCAAAGCGCTCAACCGACTCCGTGAGCCCCAAAGGTCATGATTGTCTGACATGAGTTAAGAGCCTTTATAGTTCATTAAAAATTGCAATAACTTTTCATCTGCAATCTCTGAACGAGTTAGTTGAGATATTTTCCCTCTCAGATGACTCAATGCCTGAGATATTTTGTAATAGACTTCTATATATTCCCCCTCGCATTTGTTAGCAGGGGTTGACATCGGATGTAAGAAATCTCTTGATTATCTATTCTGTTCCTCTTCTATTGTAAATCTTCAGAGAATTAATACAAAGGATGATGGGATTTCCAAAGCTCTGTGTCTCTTGATGTCTTGCTGGTGTATGGTTGAATGTTGCAGGATTCCTGCATATTTCATGGCTCAATAAGTTTTCTTGTTACTCTCTGTTATATGTTTGTTATCTTTCATATATTATCCATGTTTTCCAAGTTTTAAATATCTAATAGCAAGGAAAAAGAATAGTCTCAGGATTTAATCATAGATTACCCTGAACTCAATCTAAGCTATTATAAATGTTTTCTTCAGTTATGGTAATGAAAGTGTAATTCTTAATTGCTACCTTTCACACTATATCAATACAAGTGATCTATTGTTTCAGGAATTCATGTATTCCTCCTGAGTAATAGGTCCCTTTCTCACATCCCATCTCAGTAAAGAATTCTTAACTGCTCTTCACTGGTTGATTCACACTTCACCCTCACAATTTACAGTTTGTTTTATGAAATATATGAAGGCCCTGTAATTCCAGCAGCACTAAACCAGGATGTCAAGGAAACAAAAGCTACAGACCCCATTGCCCAATGGATTAATTTACCTGCAGAGAACACTTGAAAATTATCAGAAAACATCCTCCCAACCAAACAAAAACAAACAAGCCTTTACTTCATAACTAGCCTAAAACTCCATAAAAACAGTGACAAACCTCACAGAGAGAGCCCTATCTGATTACAGTTGGGCTAGAAGCTGTAGTCTAAAGATTGGTTAGTGGTTACCCCGACCGTATTCCCTTGGGAGTCATAGGGAATAACCTGGGTGTTAACACTGGTGACAGTGAAAACACTTCACCTTGGACATATCCTGCTTCTTGCCTTTCGCACCAGACTGAGAAGCTTTCTTGCTCTTCCCTTTCTTTGCTTTGGAAGCCAAAGCACAATTCTCTTCATTAGCTCCCTTTGACGAAGATCCGTCCCTGGTACTCCGCCTGATCTCCTCCTGCACAAGATCTGACCATAGTCTTTCCCATCCTGGCAACTTCTCCCGACCATTGACAGAGCCCTGATAGGAATGCCAACTCTTCGGAAGACCAAGGAGAGCCAAGCTCACCAAGTCCTCATCATCGACAGTAACCCCCACACTTCCCAGCTCATCTCGACACTGAGTGAACTTCGTGAGATATTTGGGAATACTGTCACCCTTCTCGCATTTGATGTTTCTGAGTTTATCTTTGAGCGCCATCTTCCTCTGATCGCTCTTGCTTTGGAATAATTCTGTTAATGATTTCCACATCAAATATGGAGTTGCCTTTCCATGGAGGCTGGACACAATGTGATCCTTCACGCCCTCCAACAGAATCCATCGACATTTTGCGATCTTCTTTTGCCAAGCATCAGCTTGAGTAGCATCAGTAGGCTTTGGGATATCCGTATCTATGAACTCCTTCAGCCCGTTATCATCCAATACTGCCTCCATCCTGTCCTTCCATGCAATATAGTTTGAGCTGCCCTCAAGAGCATACTCCAATCGCAATCCGTTGAAAGACATTGTTGCGTTGTCACCAAGAAAACACTGCTGCAAATTCGAATTCCACCAGCAACCAACTCAACCGCCTCGGATCTAAGATTCGTGAGAACACAATATTTCTCGTACAGAGATTGACTGTATGGGCTTTTACCGGATATTTCACCTTCCAAAGGAAGGATGAATCCAGAGGCTACCTGGCCCGATTACAGGCTCTGCCTAGAGAAATAGAATGTAAACACTTCCTAAATAGTAGATCTGATGATCAACACCTCTGATACCATGTAGAAATTTTGAATAATTTAACACATATTCAATGGAGATTATCCTGATCATGTACTATTGCGGAAAACATACACAATACATAAGCTCCTCTACGTTGATCATCAATATAGCAGCATCAATAACAATAAAACATCAAGAGCATTCACACATTAACACAGTATGTATCCCGGGGAAAGCATCTCGCTAAAAACCCCAACTATCTGTATATTAATGATTGAGTCATGTAACATTACACAGCATAATACTTCTCACAAGTATCTCCACCTCTGTTACACACAATACAGCTCAGATCTGAATCAATCAGTGGCTCAAATCTCCTTCGCTGCTTGCCTGCCTCCGCTGCTCAATACCTGCTCAAGAACTGATGATAATTCCAAGGCAACCACGTATTTACTTGGCTAAATAACGTGAGCACAAGCTACAATGTGGGAAAATACGTGGGCAAACTCATTGGCATACTCAATCCCTTGATTTGTGGAAGATCTGATGCACAACTATAGTCACAACTGATAGCAATCTGATTCTCTAACACCTGTCCCTGCTGAACTGAACATGCACTGACATGCAACTGAGTTAACTGATGTATTCATTAGTTGTATTATGAGTTAATAACTTGTGAATTAATTAATAACTAATTCACCCAACTCATCTCTAGTCTATTCGCCAGTTAGACTAAATACAACAGTTTAACAAAGCTAAACTGAACACAACTCCATCAACTGCACCTCCAGTCCACTAAACTCAACTCACTTGAGTTCTAACTGAAGTCCTGCATGCAAATATTAGTCATCCATAGGTAACCACGTATTTCCTTCTGGGATCTGCATGTACCACATTCGTAGCTCATCCTGAAGTGCTCCAAGAGAATAAGACAAAGTTTATAGTCTAAATATTATTATGAGCTAATAATATTTGACTGTTCTATATTTAGATTGAGCAGTCACTCCGTTGTGATCTAAAAATAGAAGTCCATCTATTTTTCCCAATTTGATCAATCATCCATAAACAACAACCTGCAATCCATAGACATGATCCATATGTCTAAAAATAGACATAGTCTAAAAATAGACTTGCGCCAAAAATTGCCCGTGGGCCCACTTAGTGAAGGCGACTCCTTTCCACTAAGCTCCATCATCTTGTTGCATTCTCAACAAGCATTTCTTGTTGCACAGTTTTCAACAAGATGCTCAGTGACACCTTCAGTTCCTTGATATACAACTTTGAGTCTAGGTAAATAAGGACAATTTTCTGTGGAGTGGTTTTCTTCACAGACTAAACAAATCTTAATACAGTTCAATGGACATTCATTCATAGGATGCCTCCTAGTGCATCTAGGAAAAAATATGTCCAGGGCTTTCTCTGCTTCCTCTTGCTTCCTTTTGATGTTCATGGTGTCCAATTGCAAGGCAAGGGTTTGCAACATATCACTTTTGAAATCTTCCAGCATATTTCCAATTTCACCCTTGATGGATAAGTTGGAGGATGATGTACTAGCCATAGGTTGACTACCCCTACCCTTTTTCTTGGCTGCCCTAAAATGGTTTCTAAATATAGTCTTAATATCCTCATAGGGTAATTGGTAGACATCTCCTCCTGCTATCATATTTAAGGTGCCCAAAAGATCCTCCCTTACTCCTCTAAGCAAGACCAACTTTAGTGACTCAAGGTCAAGTGTGCACCTGGCCCTTTTGTAACTGAGCTGGAATATTTCCTCATAGTCTTCTAGGGATTCATCCTGGCCTATGGTCATCCTGAAAATCTCTTCTTTAGTATCATTTGACCTACAGTAGTCCCTATATTTGTTGTTAAAAGTTTGTTGCATCTGAGCCCAAGTTGTGATGCCATATCCAGGTAAACCCATGAACCAGCGCAATGCTTCATCCTTGAGGGTAGATGGAAACAATTTAACTTTTTCTGATCATCTATATAATCATGGGTTCAGCATATAACAAAAAATTCAAATAGGAAAGTGTCAGGGTCCTCTGTGGTCAGGCCATGGAAATTAGGTAGAGTAGAGGGGCTTATATTCTTCATCTTAGTGCCCCCATTGGTTTCCCTAATGGGGAAGGCACTCTCAATTCTCTCTCTATTTCCTCTGTCATTTCGGTTTTCAGCCATTGGTTTAGAAGGAAAGGGTTCTTCCTCTTCTTCTTCCTCTGTAGGTTCCTCAAATAGGTAAGGTTGCTCACCTAAAGGGTCTTCCAATTCACCGTCACTGAAGAAGAAAGAAGGTTGACTGTTGGATGCAGTGGGGGTATTTGACAAGAATTTCCCTGAATTGTCCCTATTCCTACGAGGCATGAAAGGAAACATTTTTGGGTTGGTTTTTGTAAGATTTTCTTTAAGGCTAGAAAGTACTTGCAGAATGGAAAGGAAGATAGATAATGACAATTGAAATAAAGAAAGAAACTAGATTACTTTTGCAAAAATAAACTAATTGAAGAAAATTGAAGACTAGAAGTAGAAGAAAAGAAAGTTGGAGACTAGAGAATAGAAGAAAACAGTAATTTCTTCTACTTAGACACCTCCCCGAAAACGGTGCCAAAAAGTGATGAGCCTAGGTATTGCAACAATAATGCTGCAACTCTGAGGGCTACCAGCTTTACTTATCAAACGAGGGTTCGTACAAACTTGGAGGTGACAGTGGTATATGCACAAACATAAGTGAAGGTCCTGCCTATTGTCACTGTTTGTTTGGCAAGAGACCCTAGGGGTTCCAAGACAAACTTCTATAGGATCAGAAGAAGATTAATTCTTTGATGGAATGAGAGCAAACCTATTCTAAGAGAGAGCTACTCTATTGCAGTGATGAAGAAAATAACATGAAATGCTAAACTTACAGCATAACCTAACTAACCAATTAAACAACTATGCTAAGCAGAATTGCTAAATTAACACTAACCTAATGCTAATTATCTAAGTTGCAAAAGTAAAGAGCATCAAAACTAGACTAAGGTGTAACAAAGAAACTTAGGCTAAATTGGGTTTCAAGCGGAAAAAGCAATCAGAGGTCGAAATTAGTGAAAGGAGGACGTGAGGGAGCAACAATGCATAAGAACCATTGGATCAGTCGGGTGAAAGGAAAATGAATAGTGGAGATTGGATCATAGGAGGTTACGTAGATAGATGGGCGAATAGGGTTAACTAACAGGATGAATGATGGAGATCTTATCGCGAAGGCTTAAGTGAATGGATGGACGAACAAGGGAACAAGGCAGATGAAGGACGGAGATTGCGTCACGAGGGATTAGGTGAGTGGATGGATGAATGAGGTTAATAGGAGATGAATGGCTGAGATATAATCGCATGGGTGAATTCAAGATATGGACGAATGAGGCTAACAAGAGCGATGAATGGCTAAGATCTTATCATGCGAGTGAAGTCAAGAGATGGATGGTGGAGATCATATCACGGGGAAAAGAAACGTGCAGAAATGAGGGAGTAGGTTTCTAAGGTGGTAAGTAGTTTCTCGCGCGCCCTTCAGGATGTAAGCAGTATTTGGAAATTTCACACAATTAGCCTTACTACGTGACACATAGCACGAGAAAACCACTTTTCTCACGTGCTTTATGGTGCATAATGTTTGTGCACTAATCCGCGAGATTGTGTGATAGTCATTAGATCAGGAGGGGTTGATCAACGGTGGAGATCGGCCAAACTAGTTGGCGATCAGGTGAAGTGACAATTGTCGGATTAGGCAAGGCAGATCGATGGTGGGGGTTTAAAGCCCCTAGAGTGATCGGGTGATGCAATAGCTGTCGGATCAGTCAAGGCAGATTGACGGTGGGGACTTAAAGTTCATAAAATAAGTGGTGGACTCCATGTGAGGTAACAGTTGGAGAAAATAGTGAATCAGATGGTGATTGTGAAGGTTTGTTGGTGATCAGACAACAAGGAAGCAATGCATGAGGAATGTGATGGAGGCAGTTTCAAATGAAAATGACAGAGAAAACCAGTGTGGGTGAACAAGTAACTGCATCAAATAGTGAACTCCATAGCCCATGCAAGAACCAGAGACCTGTGTTTTTTGGGTTGTTGAAGGGTCCCTTCCTCAAGTCATGGTCCCAGAGGGAGGAGATGAGGTCGAGACACCTGCGCACAACCTGATAGTGATCTTTTTCCTCTAATTAACTTGTGAACTGAAAGAAGGCATAAATGAAATTAAACTACAACAAATGAAGCTACTGAAGCAGATGAACAAGAAAACCATGCATGATCTACGCTATATTGTTGTAATGAAAATGCAACTACTTAAGCAAATAAACAGTGAAAACCATAAGACTACTTAAGAAAATGAACAGGAAACCATGAAACTACTTAAGCAAATAAACAGAATAGAACTCTATGCTAGAATGCATGTATAGTAAAGAGGAGCTGTGGCTGCTTGGGTCGGGCCCTAACCCAAGAGCTTCAGCCCTTGAAGTTAACTCAGAGCTAGCTTAAACAAAACTCATTCTTATTAGAAAAACCATGGATTACAGAGCAAACTGCCACAAGTCTTTGCAGCTCAGAAATAAAATAGAGTTTTACAATAGAAGTTTGAACCCTACTGAGGTCCTAAACCTCTCTACTTATACATTTGAAGTCTCTAACGACTTCCTTCCCATTAGGGAGGCTTGGACTCTAACTCAAGAAAAACTAGTTTCTGTCCTTTTCACTTGCTTAACTATCTTCTAGTCTTCAAAGTGATGGTTGTTTGCACTCCGAGCTGGTGGAGGAATATTCGAATGGAGGGGTAGTAAATGAGGAGTATTTACCTCTTATAATTACTCTCCCTTATCCCTTTCTAGTTTTACCAAGGTATTTGCCATAGTTCCTTTCTTTTATCCTTTATACCTGCATTTTCCTTGCTTTTATCCTTTATTCCTGCATTTCATGCACATTAGACCACAAAGCAACATATACAACACTAACTCATTTCATAAACAAATTATAATCAAAAGTATGCAATAAGTTGTGAGAATAGTTGGTTTGACTAAGATAGGAGGTGAATTAAGGACAATTAAGGCCCATATAATTTTAATCAATGATGAGGTTCATCACCAACCTGTAAAGAAGATGTATCACCGATTCATTAATGAATAATTTGAAATGGATGGTAAGTTTCCTGCTTGAAATGATATGATCCCATGAACAATGGCCCGAGTTGTCAAGAAATTGGTTGATAAAATTTGAATGACGCCATATTTGATAACATTTTGCAAAAATCGAGGTGGTAGGAGGGGGAGGGATATTACTCAATCTTGATGGAAGAATAGAAATCAAATTTACATGGGTTCTGGGAAGTAAAACCAACAATCAGACTGAGATGTATGGCATTCTTCAAGGTTTATGTATTGTTAGAGACAAAGGAATTAAAGGACTGGTAGAGTTCTTCCATTATAAAGAATTCTATCATATCCTTAGAATTAATAACATGGATGTCAATTCAAAAGCAAATAAATCTTGCTCTATGGAAAAGACCAAGCTAGAAATCAATGACTTAGGCTATTTTTGCCCCATTCCCTAAGGCTTGATGACTATTAGCTTTTGGTCCTCCCCTTGGAATATCCCTGATATGAAATTTTGTTCTTTTTTTTGAATTATTCCTAAAGCTCTCTTACCCTTCCTACCCCCTATCTTTCCCTCATCCCCTCCTATTCCCTAATTTCCCTCATCCTCCTTATTCCCTCTCCTTTTCCCATCCTCTTCCTTGCACCACCCTCTATTCCCTTAACAGGCTCCTCGAACATTTAATGTTATGGATACATGAGCATATATGGATTCCCCTTGATGTGACATCACATGAGACCCACTACTATGCATATGATGCTTCCTCTTACTCGTATTCTTGTTAATACTGCTGTAGAAATTTCACCTGTAGAACAAACCGATATATGCAATGTCCTAAAGCATAATACTTGTTCTACTTCTACAAAACATTAAGAGGAAACATAATCGAAATCATGAGCAACATCAAGTAGAAACATGCATAACTGATCAAGAGAATTAATCACACATAACACAAGATATATCTAGGGGAAAGCACCAGCAAAAAACCCCAACCATGTATTATCAATCAAGTGGAAATCCTCTTCACAATACAAGAAGAATTAGCTCTCAAGCTATTCAGTTCTCAATGAACTATGAAGATATGAAGATATATCTCATGAACCACCCAAGCCCTATTTATATAGGCTTTCCCTATGGTCCTTACATAGTTTGCTTAGGAAATAATAGCAAAAGCATATGCTATTAATTCCAACATACCAAAAACAACCAATGGTTCAACTATGTATTCCTTGAGAACGCTAGTTCCTCAACCATGCAAAAACCACTTACTAGAAATAGTTAAGCATCTGATAGTACACTGTCCCACATCTGATCTCAACTAGGTATCTGACAAAACTGACATGCAACAGTTATCCATGAGTGCATCCTTAGTTATCTAAAATAATAGTTGTCACATGCATGCAAGCATTAACAAACTATATTTTATTATTTTAACAGCTTGTTAAAATAATCTAATTGGACTTGACTAGTTAGAACTAAGTCAATTGATTCTCTCATTATAGAACTGAACCTTATCTCCTTTAATCAAGGGATAAATTCCTAAATCAAGGGAGAAAATAATTGCATGATCTCACAAAGACTACAAGTTTAATTTTTCATAATTAATTAACTCATGGAGATTAATTAATTAATATTTTAAACCGCTGTTAAGAACAAAATTAATTTTACTTCCTATAGATAGACTAGGGACTGCTATAAATAGGAAGGGACCCAACAATGCTATTTTTAGAACTTTCTATTTTTAGCAATTTCACCTCTCACCCAATGTGGCCAATGACCTCACTGGCCAAACTGCTATTTTTAGACATGCTATTTTTAGCAAGTCTGCTTTTAGCACATTCTAAATTTAGCATTTCTTGTTGCACACTTTTCAACACTCCCTCTCAACAAGAAAGGCTTCCTCTTGAACCCGATCCTGTAACACTGGAATGTTCTGCATGCAACACATCTTTCCGGTCCACTTGCTCCAACAACACATAGAATAAAAACACTCCTAACTGACCACTATGTTGGGCTAGGAACATACTCTGATGCTAAATTTCTACCTGCGGCTGACAAGTGCTCCCTCTCTAACATCTGCGCTACTGCAACATCTCCATGCATCTCGCACCATGGCACACCTCTCTGTGCCACCTAGCAATATACAAAACACTTGTGCCTCTCGCATTACTGCAGCTTGCTAGCTATGCGCTGTCTTGGGATTCCCTACACTATTGCTCTCTCTGCTGCTCCATTCGCATTTGTCTCTACCCAATCAATTAGTTCCTGCTATTTGATATCGGGGCTACTATAGCAAGGTCTCATCCAAGAGGATGGGTACCTCAAGGATCCTGCCCCTCCTCCTTGGGACGATCACTCTATATCACCCCACCTCCTACCCAGAGGTATGGCTGCATGTGATTCCACAACGCACTTGGCTCAAAGTTTTCCCCTAGTGGAGGTCTCTGCATGAGTAGATGTCTCTACTCGATCTCCTCTCAGCTCCCCTTGTTGTGGCTGCTCCACATCCTCCTGAAGCTGCTGTACCAATCGTGGCTCTTTCATAATCTTCTGATACTTCTTCTGGCTCTGCATGTTGAGAGGTAATATACCCTCCCTCTCAACCACCAAGTCTCCATCAGTTGCCTTACTTCTCAAGGCTTTGCATGCATCTTGAACCTCAAGAGCATACAAGTTCTTAACCCGTGAACCAATCTGCTTCACCTGTCTAATGATGATGTGTCTAAGGAAAACCTTTCCCTTACTGAAGACTACATAATAGCCTCTGTCTTCTAGCATCATGATCGACACCAAGTTTCTCTTCAGTCCTGGTACATACTTGACATGGGTTAAGGTAAGGCGAGATCCATGCTCCCTCTGAAAAATAACCATGCCTACACCTGAGACATTATACTTCTCATCATTACCCATTGCTATGAGTATCTGGAGATCTTTCTCCTCCAAAGTACTGAACAAACTCTTGTCACCGATCATGTGGAAAGAAGCTCCACTCTCAAGAAACCAACCACTTCCCACCATGGATGAAACCATGCATGCGAAGAGTGTGAAATCCAACTCAAATTGGGAAGCAAGTGCCTCACCTACAGATTCTTCCCTGGATACCTTCCTGGATTTCCTCCGTGGATAATTTGCAGCATAATGGCCCACCTCATGACAACGAAAGCATCGCACTTTCGATTTGTCAACCTTCTTCCCATCATTGGAAGAACTAGATTGAGAAAGAGAAACCTTCTCCTTCCCCTTCTTTTCCTTACTCGGTAAGGTATAGTTCTCATCATCATGCATGGATGAAGAACTGTCTCTGGTGCTTCGTTTGATCTCCTCCTGCATCAAATCTAGCCATAGTCATTCCCAATTTGGCAGTTTCTCCCTTCCATTCACCGAGTTCTGGTAGCTATGCCAGCTCTTAGGAAGGCCAAGGAGTTCTAGATGTCACGGCCCCTACACTTGCAAGCCCATCCCTGCATGTGATGACCTTGTTCAGATACATAGAGATTGTCTCATCCCTTTCACACTTGATCTTTCAAAGTTTTTCCTTCAGTGCCAGTTTCCTCTGATCGCTGCTATTTTGATATAAATCTTTCAATGTTTTTCCACATTGCATGCGGAGTCTCCTTCCCATGGACGCTCGAGACAATGTGATCTCGCACTCCCTCCAAGAGAATTCTCCTAGCTCTAGCCACACACTTCCTCCATTCCACCTGCTCAGTCTTGTCAGTAGGCTTAGGAATTTCTTGATCGATGAAATCCTTAAGGCCATTATCTTCCAAAACCAGCGCCATGCGATCCTTCCAAGCTATATAGTTTGAGTTGCCATCAAGGGCATACTCAAGCCTCAAACCATAGAACGCCATCAATGGAATAGATGTGATAAGAACTTGAGATCTATATCCTGAATAATAAACTTCGAATTTCTCCTACTAGTATACTGTTCTTGATTGATCACCTGTGCTCCGATACCATGTAGAAATTTCACCTGTAGAACAAACCGATATATGCAATGTCCTAAAGCATAATACTTGTTCTACTTCTACAAAACATTAAGTGGAAGCATAATTGAAATCATGAGCAACGTCAAGTAGAAACATGCATAACTGATAAAGAGAAATAATCACACATAACACAAGATCATCCAGGGGAAAGCACCAGCATAAAACCCCAACCATGTATTATCAATCAAGTGGAAATCCTCTTCACAATACAAGAAGAATTAGCTCTCAAGCTATTTAGTTCTTAATGAACTATGAAGATATGAAGATGTGTCTCATGAACCATCCAAGCCCTATTTATATAGGTTTTCCCTATGTCCTTACGTAGTTTTCTTAGTTAATAATAGCAAAAGCATATGCTATTAATGCCAACATACCAAAAACAACCAATGTTCCAACTACATATTCCTTGAGAACACTAGTTCCTCAACCATGCAAAAACTACTTACTAGAAATAGTTAAGCATCTGATAGTATACTGTCCCACATCTGATCTCAACTAGGTCTCTGACAAAACTGACATGCAATAGTTATCCATGAGTGAATCCTCAGTTCTAAAATAATAGTTGTCACATACATGCAAGCATGAACAAAATATATTTTATTATTTTAACAACTTGTTAAAATAAACTAACTGGACTTGACTAGTTAGAACTAAGTCAACTGATTCTCTCATTATAGAACTGAACCTTATCTCCTTTAATCAAGGGATAAATTCCTAAATCAAGGGAGAAAATAATTGCATGATATCACAAAGACTACAAGTTTAATTTTTCATTAATTAACCCATGGAGATTAATTAATTAATATTTTAAACTACTGTTAAGACCAACATTAATTTTACTTCCTATAGATAGACTAGGGACTGCTAGAAATAGGAAGGGACCCAGAAATGCTATTTTTAGAACTTTCTATTTTTAGCAGTTTCACCTCTCACCTAGTGTGGCCAATGACCTCACTGGCCAAACTGCTATTTTTAGACATGTTATTTTTAGCAAGTCTATTTTATCACATTCTAAATTTAGCATTTCTTGTTGCACACGTTTCAACAACTTTGTGGTGGTGGAGCTGTTTGATGAGGGGAAGGCCGACATTCACTTGTGACAACGACTGTGTCCACTTGTGATTGCGCAAATCCATCACTGAAGTATGTAGAGTGGGGGTTTGAACTTCAACTTCATCTTAGGACATAGTGATTTGGTAAGGCAATATTCAAATCTGTCAATGAGATATTGGAATTTCATCTGACTTTTCGGAGCTTCAAACATGAATAGATGGAAGCACTGGGAAAAATCCATAGGTGATTCATGTGGGGTCTTTCGTTGTTTTAACAAATTTTCTCATGTGCTTTAGGATCAAAATGGTGAAAAACAGATTCAAGTAGATCACTGAACTACTTGAATGAGTGCACGGAGTTATGAGGCAATATGCCACACCATTGCAATGGGTGGTCGTGAAGTGTGTGTGTGAGAAGCGAACAGACCTCTGTTTCATTAAAACCTTCCCCATTCTCCATGAGCGCATGGAAGTCATATAAGTGCTCAGGCCAATCCACTTCACCTTCACCATCATACGTGATTTATGACAAGTCATCCTAGAAGTCCCTCTTGACACGAAAGGTATTTCCATTTGACATATATTTCGAAGGGTGAACTATAAGAAACTCCATGATAGATGTGAAAATATTCAACACAGATTGTGAGGACTTAGCTTGTCATCTGGCCCTCCTTCTAGCACCAAAATGTTAATGGTATTGGACCCACCAACATCAGGGGATCTCCCTGGTATGAAGTCCCAACTAGACCTCACACTGTTTGGTGTAGGAGTCCCATCTGGTATGATGGCCCGATTTCCATTATCTTAAAGATATGCCTTAGATATTTCTTGTTAGCACATGAGAGTGGTATGCTTTGTCTTCAAACAATGAGGTCCGTGTGCTTGGTGAGTGCTAGTGTTACTTGTGTCAAGGTTCTTTCACCGCAGAGAGAGAGGGTGGGAGTGAGTACCAAGTCATAAGGGATGAAGTCCCAAATATGTCAGAGACACACAACACAACATGAAATGCACAAATTTCAGAGGAGAAATCCACATGGATGCGGCAGTCACAACACACAAGGGAAGATAGCATGTACGACACCCAGTGGGACAGTCTATGCTAGTGCGACAGTCGTTATAAATAGTTTACATGAAAGGTTTTGTTTGATGTCCAGGGAGGTAACCAACATGGGCAGGACAAGGTTAATAACTTATACAACACATTTTCATAAATATACAAATTAGAACATCTGAATGAGTTCAATTGTTTAGCACAGGTTAAAGAAACATGTATTACAAGTGTTCAAGATTAATCTTACAAACAGTTACAACACATGTGTAAAAATGTGCTGGCTTGTTAGCAGGCTTTTGAATTAAGCTAAATTTCCAAGACACATCGGTACACCATTACATCACTAACCTTGATGGTGGGGCGTTGGAGCCACTGCTCACTCCTCAAAGAAAATATTATAGACTCTCAAGGCTATGTGGTAGGAGCCAAGGTGAAAAGTCCTTTGCATGTAGAAATGAGGGCTATTTAAGCCATGGGTAAAACTAGCCCTTGTGATTGTTCGACTTCCCTTATGAGTGCTTCAATTTCATGACTTTTCAACTTTACATGACTCTTCAAATTAAAAGTGAGTCTCTTGGACTTCCACATTTCATTACATTGATTTACAATAGTATGGCCCACATTAGTGATGTGGCCGACACGACTTGACATGACATTGCTCGTACGTTCATTCTATTGGTGGTGTGCATGTTGAGCTATAATGCTGCTGAGTGATGGATGTCCTCTTGGTGTATCACAACTTCACCTCTACATGGAAAGGTGTGCGGAGTCCTCAATGGTCATTGGGTTCACTTGATGTTTCATGTGAATGTTTCTCCTTGCTTGTATCTTGGCATGTTTGACATGTTTATCTATTCATGAAAATATCTCCTCGCATGTTCTTCCCTTCATCCATTCACAAACACATCTTCGCATGTTTGTTTGTTCGTGAAAATTTCTTCTTGCATGTTTGTTCTTTCGCTCGTCCGCGAACACATCTCCTTGCATGCATCATTTGTTCATTCATTCATGTACATATCCTTTTGCATGTACTCTCCTTGTTCATCCCGTCTGTCATTACATCATGTCTATTCATGTACTTGTGTTTGCAATTAATCATGATGAGATGAAATCAAATCCATAAACCTCCTAGTCTACCATGATGCATGGTCATTCGCTTTCAGATGTCGGCGACTGGGAGAGAGGACAAGGTTGTGAAACTATGCGATGCAAGTTTCAAGATGGGATGCGAGCTCCAGGCACTGTTGGTGAAAATTGCGCAAAGGTCACTAGGAGACTGAGAAGGACAATCCGGATCAGCAGTGACTGTCCATGGGATTTGGCTCAGCTGGAAGAGAAATCTGTGCAATTTTTGGAGGGAAGCAGTATGGGCAACATAGGGCCTTGGCAACAAAAACTACGCAATTTTTGGAGGGAGCTCGCTACAGGCTGCGCGAGGCTTGGTAGCAAAAACTGTGGAATTCTTGAAGGGAGCTGGCAGCGGGGTGTGGGATTGCTAGAGATAAAAACTACACAATTACTGGGAGGATGACCTGCTGAACACCTCTTCAAAATTTTAGAGTTGAGCGAGATGTTGGGAAAATGAGGGGATTTCTCATAAAATTTGCACAGTTTTCTGGGTGAGAAACCAATAGGTTGTATGGGTGGCTGGATGGAAAAACTATGCAATTTCTAGAGGGAGATAGGGACGGGAATTGGGTTTCTATCCTTCCTGTCTGCCCAATTTTTTCAGTCAGCGGAGTGGGTAAGGTCTACAGCTTCTATGCAATTTCTGAAGGGAGTGAGTCCTGGTGTGACTGCCCAATTAAACTCTTCAGTTGACTAGCAGGAGGGTTGGTTGATTTGCTTGCAGGTAGCGCAGATTGAGATGTCTTGCTGAGGAAATTTTGCACTGTTCTAGATGACAGTCGGTTTGGTCCATTTTAGGATTGCATAGTGCAGGCTTCCTGGGAGACAACCTTAAGCTCTGTGCAATTCTAGGCAGTCATACATGTTCATTGAGGGATGAAACTGCACAATGTAGCTCAACGAAGGTCCCTCTATATGAGGGTGATCCAGTCATCAGAATTTCAGTAAAATGACTAAGTGTGTGAGCAACTGAACTTGTGCATACACAACCTTCTGAACACACACTCAACATGAATCAATGACAAGAGGCCTCAAACCATAAAGACAACATATACTCAATGTGATTGACAGAAGGTGTGAGCGACAAGCGCAATAATTATAATAGATCGTTGAAAAACTAGGACGACGCTTGCATAATAGTGCATACAACATCATGTGTGAGTGCGGTAGATGTTTAAATAGTGAACAAAACTCAAACACAACCTTCAACATCACCAGAATGAGGTCGCAAGCATGACATAGCAATCAACACGCGGAAGACGACAGTTGGCAAACAAGTGAAAAAGAAGCAAGACATGTAGAAGAAACACATAAGATGACTTTTTCGTGTTTGTGCACTTGCATGTTATTGAGGACAGGGTGATATGACAATGAAAAGTAGTTCTGCAAACTCAACTAAGAAGTGTACTTCAAAATATTTTCCGTAGTTACAATACTTACCCTCAAGATGATCATGCATCCGACAAAGTTTGCATGCGGTCCTGATCTTTTCCATTACTCGGTTCCTTGGTCCTTCTCGTCTACTCCTTGGAAGCGATTTCAGCATGCCACCTTTTCCTGTAGTCACTGAGAGGTATATCTGTGCAATTTCAACGGACAATGACTGCTGCTGAAATGAGGCCCTGGGAGGTCCGTCTATGCAATTTCTACATGCAAGAATGACAAGACAACTTGGATAACACTGCATAGTTTTGAGGCTCAAAGCACTGCTGTGGGACAGGGCTACTGTGAGGACACCTTTGCGTAATTTCTGAGTGCAGTGCAGCTGGACTGCTTTGCGCATTTATAGAGAGAAGTGTTGGCTGGGGCCTCTGTGAGATGCAGGGTTTTAGCAGGCAAGGGAGGTTGATGTCTCTACGTACTGTGGGGTTTCAATAGGCAAGGGACAACAGGCAAAGGAGGAAGATTGATGGTTACAGAAACAAAGCGCATAGTTCGAGGAAACTGGATGGGACTAGGTTGCTTGGGAAAATGTCTGTGTGAGATTAGTGAAACATATGCAAACATTGATAGGACCCGATTGTGATCACACACGGACACTTATTGACACAACGTAGACCATCCAAAATACATATGACATACTTTTCTTAATGAAAAAAATTTTGTGATGTGAGTGTGTGAGGTGAGTGTGAAACATGTCTATGTGATGACAACTAGTCATACACACAATTCCCTTGAAGCAAAAAAAAATCCCCTTTGCATGACAAACAACAACCCCTGTGCCCAAATATGACACATGCTGCATGAATATGAGAAAATGGACAACTATGAAGATCAAGGAGGGGAGCTTGAAATCATCAACTTACCAATCAAGTGACCAAGGATAATCAATCACAGGATCCGTGGTAGGCTTCAAAATTTGCATGCGAGCCAAAATTTTGGAGGGTGGTTGTAGTAGCTACAATAGAAGTGTAGTAAGAAAGGTTCGATTTGACTTAGCCTTGTTCAAATTTAGAAAATTCAAAATTTTGACATCAACATACAACTTGGAGGTAGTTAAATGAGGTGACATAGCTCTTATCACTCAGTGAGCTAAGTAAATTCAAGTTAGAGGGCTTGGAGTTTAGTTACACATGCGCGTTTGCTAATTTATAGCAATCCAGTTCCGTTATTTCCAGTTGTACTCAATTAAACTAGTTCTAACAATTAGTAGAACTAATTGGAGGTCAGTTGTGTAGTGGGACAATAGTCTAACTTAAAGAGCATCAAGTTAATTGATCAATCAACCAAAAATAACTCATGCATGCAAGGAATTCGAATTGCTTAGTTGTGGTGGAGATTCCAAGGCAGTGTAACATTAGTTTTAAAATAGCGTTGAGTGTACATGTGTTGCATGCAATCAGGGATCCATCCTTGGGAATTGTCCAATCATTTTGGAGGAAATTGCTAAAGAATAGGGGCTAATTTCCTTAGGATTTGCCCAAGGAAACAGGGGCCTTGGTGAGAATATATTTGGCTAAGTTTTGGCAAAATCTTGTTCATTGAGTAGGATAACAATTATTCTTTTTCAAGTTGAGCTTAGAGCTGGAGTTAGCAATTATAATACTTTCTCAATTCATTGGTTAATGTAAACAATCTTGAGGGGTTTTTCCCAGTTGGGTTCCCCTAGAAATCAATTTTTATTTGTGTTTTTTCTTATTTCATGTCTATGCATGTTTTCTAAATTGTGAATTTTATTCTGCAGATCAGTTGAGTATAATTGCGTCTCTTGATTTTAGATTAAATTTCTTGAGCATTTGCAACTCTATGAAATTTCTACATGGTATCAGAGCAGGATTCACATTAGAAAAAGAATTTCAAAGTTGTTTCTCAAGAGGTTTAAATTTGTAACTTTAGTATAGCAGGATTTCCTCAAAGTTGGGAGAATGACCTTCAATGGACTGAGATTAGAGTAAGCCTTCGAAGGAAGCTCAAATTTCATTTCCTAGAAGGATCACATGTAGAAATTTTGAATAATATGACACATATTCACAGAGATTATCCTGATTATACACTATTTGTGGAATCATGCATAATACATAACCTCCTCTACATTGATCATCAATTTAGCAGTATTAAGAAACAATCGCATGCACACATTGAAGCATCAATCACACATATCAACACAGTATGTACCCAGGGAAATCATCAAGCTGAAAACCCCCAACTATCTGTATATTATATTTATTGAGAACATGTAACAATACATAGTACAATACTCCTCACAAGTAATCAATACTATCTCCACCTGTTACACACAAAATAGCTCAGATCTGAATCAATCACAGGTTCAAATCTCCTCTGCTGCTTGCTTGCCTCCACTGCGCAATCCTGCATGAGAATACTGATGAATGAATGATCCAATTTTCTATTTCCCTTGGATATACCACGCAATCCTCATTGGAAATACTCAGTCCATTGATTGTGCAAATCTCATGCACAACTATAGTCACAACTGATAGTTGTCTTGCCCTTTCACTCACCTCTAACACTTGTCTCCACTGAACTATCCATGCACTGAGTTAACTAATGTATTCTTTAGTTGATTTACGAGTTAATAATTAGTGAATTAATTAATAATTAATTCACACCACTCATCACTTAGTCTATTGATGAGTTAGACTAAATACAACTAGTTCAACTAAGTCAAACTGAACACAACTCCATCAACTCCTGATCCAACTCAAGAGAACTCAATCACTGAAGTCCTAACTGAAGTCCTCCATGCAATAGCTCAAGTAACCCATAAGAAACATGTATTTCCTTCTAGTAGTTGCATGTGCCACATCCATAGCTCGAACTGAAGTGCGGCAAGAGGATAAGATAATGTTTATAGTCTAAATATTATTAAGAGCTAATAATATTCGACTGTTCTATTTTTAGCCTGACAGTCTAAAAATAGACTCCGCCCATATGTCTAAAAATAGAGGTCCATCTATTTTTACCAACTTGACCAATCGTCCATAAATAACATCCTGCAACTCATAGACCATGATCCATATGTCTAAAAATAGACTTTGCGCCAAAAATAGCCTGCGGGATGACTTAGTGAAGGCGACTTCTTTTCACTAAGCTCCGTCATCTTGTTGCATTTTCAACACTCCCTCTCAACAAGATATGGATTATCAACAACCCCTATCTTGTTTTGGTGGTACTCGAATTTGCTCCTGGTGACCGCCTTCGTCAAGATATCAGCATCCTGATCCTCCATGGGAATATATGAAAGTAACACGACTCTCCACTGCACACAATCTCTGATATGATGGTACCTGATGTCGATGTGCTCCGTTGGGCTTCCTACCCAATATGCATCCATGAAGCCATATAGCTTCACCTCATCCTCTTGACTGTACCAAGATCCATATCCCGATGTGCCTCTATTGAGCCTGCAGACATGCGACTCGGTCCACTTGCTCCAACAACACTTGGAATAAAAACACTCCCAACTGACCACTTTGTTGGGCTAGTAACATACTCTGATGCTAAAGCTCTCCTGCTACTGACAAGTGATCCCTCTATGACATCTATGCTACTGCAACATATCCATGCATCTCACACCATTGCACACCTCTCTGTGCCACCTAGCACTGTGCAAAACACTTGTGCCTCTCGCACTGCTGCAGCCTGCTAGCTATGCACTGTCTTGGGATTCCCTACACTGTCGCTCTCTCTACTGCTATGCTCCATCTGCATCTGTCTCTACCCAATCAGTCAGTTCCTGCTACTCCACATCAGGGCTCCTGTAGCAAGGTCTCATCCAAGAAGTTGGGTACCTCAAGGATCCTGCCCCTGCTCCTTGGAACGATCACTCTATATCGTCCCACCTCCTACCTAGAGGTATGGCTGCATGTGATCCCTCAGCCCACCTGGCTCGAAGTTTCCCCCTACAGGAGGTCTCTGCATGAGTAGACGTCTCTACTCGATCTCCACTCAGCTTCCCCTGTTGTGGCTGCTCCACAACCTCCTGAAGTTGTTGAACCAATCATGGATCCTCCACCATTGTCTGAGACTTCTTCTGGCTCTGCATGTTGAGAGGTAATATACCCTCCCTCTCAACCACCAAGTCTCCATCGGTTGCCTTGTTGCTCAAGGCTTTGCATGCATCTTGAACCTCAAGAGCATACAGGTTCTTGACTTGTGAACCAATTTGCTTCACCTGTGTACTGATGATGTGTCTAAGGAAAACCTTTCCCTCTCTAAAGACTACATCATAGCCTCTGTCTTCTAGCATCATGATCGACACCAATTTTCTCTTCAGTCCTGGTACATACTTGACATCGGTCAAGGTAATTCGAGATCCATGCTCCCTTTGAAAAATAATCGTGCCTACACCTGAGACACTATACTTCTCATCATTACCCAACGCTATGAGTATTTGGAGATCTTTCTCCTCCAAAGTATTGAACAAAATTTTGTCACCAGACATGTGGAAAGAAGCTCCACTATCAAGAAACCAACCACTTCCCATCATGGATGAAACCATGCATGCGAAGAGTGTTAAATCCAGCTCAAATTGTGAAGCAAGTGCCTCACCTTTAGATCCTTCCCCGGATCCCTTCTTGGATTTCCTCCATGGGAAATAGCATAACGACCCACCTCATGACAATGAAAGCATCGCACTTAAGATTTTTCAACCTTCTTCCCATCATTGGAAGAACTAGATTCAGAAAGAGAAACCTTCTCCTTCCCCTCCTTCACCTTACTCGCTAAGGCATAGTTCTCCTCATCATGCATAGATGAATAAATGTCTCTGGTGCTCTGTCTGATCTCCTCCTACATCAAATCCGACCACAGTCGTTCCCAATTTTAAAGTTTCTCCCTTCCATTCACCAAGTCCCGGTAGCTATGCCAGCTCTTAGGATGGCCAAGGAGTGCTAGACTCACCATATCCTCATCATCGACAGTCACCCCCACACTTCCCAGCTCATCCCGGCATTGGGTGAAATTCGTGAGATACTGGGGCATACTGTCTCCATTCTCACACTTTATGTTTCTGAGTTTATCCTTGAGCGCCATTCCACCATCTCAAAACTCAACCGCTTCTGATCTAAAATTCGTGAGAACAAATTAGTTCTCGTACAAAGATTGACTGTATGGGCATTCACCGAATATCTCACCTTCCAAAAGAAGGATGAATCCAGAGGCTACCTGGCCCGATTACAGACTCTGCCTAAAGAAATAAAATTTAAACACTTTCTGAATAATAGATCCGATGATCAACTTCGCACTCATATCATGTAGAAATATCTTCTACAAATTAGCTGGCTCTAATACCATGTAGAAATTTTGAATAATATGACACATATTCACAGAGATTATCTTGATTATACACTATTTGCAGAATCATGCATAATACATAACCTCCTCTACGTTGATCATCAATTTATCAGTATTAAGAAACAATCGCATGCGCACATTGAAGCATCAATCACACATATCAACATAGTATGTACCCAGGGAAAGCATAAAGCTGAAAACCCCCAACTATCTATATATTATATTGATTGAGAACATGTAGCAATACATAGTACAATACTCCTCACAAGTACTCAGTACTATCTGCACCTGTTACACACAAACTAGCTAAGATCTGAATCAATCACAGGTTCAAATCTCCTCCGCTGCTTGCCTGCCTCCATTGTGCAATCCTGCATGAGAATACTGATGAATGAATGATCTAAATTCGTATTTCCCTTGGATATACCACACAATCCTCATTGGCAATACTCAATCCATTGATTGTGCAAATCTCATGCATAACTATAGTCACAACTGATAGTTGTCTTGCCCTTTTACCCACCTAACACTTGTCTCCATTGAACTGTCAGGCACTGAGTTAATAATGTATCTTTAGTGATTTATTAGTTAATAATTAATCCACCCATCACACTTAGTTTATTGATCAGTTAGACAAATAAACTTATTCGACTAAGTCAATCTTAACCAACTCCATCAACTCCTGATCCAACTCCACAAAACTTAATCACTGAAGTCCTAACTGAAGTCCTCCATGCAATAGCTCAAGTAACCCATAAGAAACACGTATTTCCTTCTGGCAGCTACATGTGCCACATCTGTAGCTCGAACTAAAGTGCTGCAAGAGGATAAGATAATGTTTATAGTCTAAATATTATTAAGAGCCAATAATATTCGACTGTTCTATTTTTAGCCTGGTAGTCTAAAAATAGACTCCGCCCATATGTCTAAAAATATAGGTCCATCTATTTTTACCAACTTGACCAATCATCCATAAATAGCATCCTGCAACTCATAAACCATGATCCATATGTCTAAAAATAGACATAGTCTAAAAATAGACTTTGCGCTAAAAATAGCCTGCGGAACCACTTAGTGAAGGCGACTGCTTTTCACTAAGCTCCATCATCTTGTTGCATTTTGAACATCACATGGAGGAAGTTGTAACAACCCTGGTGAAAATTCCATGTAATAATAATAAAAAAAAAACCACGGTCGATGGGACATCTATTCTAAGCTGAATGTTGGGCAAGACATCCTAGGGGGTGTTCATTTGGTTGTTTATGGCTAAGGAAATTGGCAAAGGAAATGGATAAGGCTTTGGAAAGGAAAAATGACATTTTTGGCACATTTATTTATGAAAATAATGGAAATTAGGAGGAAAGGAAGGTGAAAGTTCACAGGTTGCATGTGAGGAGGAAAATGAAGGAAAACAATGGAAAATAAGAAAATAGAGGCTTTATTCATAAAAAGTCTTATGAGGATCAGATGGTAACTTTTTGTCAATTGAGTTTTGGAGCTCTCTCATTATTATATATATATCTCTCTCTCATACTCTTAGATACTTAGAGTTTATTGGAGCGTTTTGGCATTGGATAAATAAAGGCAAAGAAGGCAAGAGGAAGTAAATATCAAGTAGGTAAAGGCATGATCAAGGAACTATAATAGACTTCCTTGCAGGTATCGACTTGCATGTGCATTTTCCTTTCTATTTTTGACATGCATGGGACTGCATGTGTTGATTTTCTACCATGGCATGGGTTTTGCCATGTGTGACATTATTTTCAGTCTAACCATGCCATTTCCTAATAAATTTGATGAGATGGGTTCTCTCATTCTATTTATGTGGGATGGTTGGATTGGATCTAAATTTGAGTGGGGTGGATCTTCGAATTGACAAACACATGGTGTAGTGGTCCCTAAACTATACTGAGGATCATGAAACCACTGGAATAATAACCCTTGAACCGGACTATGGGTTGTGGTAAAGCCAGATATTGTGCCTTGATGGGCCTAGAAATCCTTGCTGGTGAATGTTGGGATATATGGTAAAGCTAAGAGGTGGATTTTCTCTCCGTTGGGCCTAGTGCTTCCGGGATGGAATGTATGGTAAAAATTGGAGAGTATGTCTCGGTGTAGGGCCTAGTGATCCATAGATTGGACTGTGGATGCATGGTAAAGCTTGAGAGACTAGGAGGCACTCAAATTCCTCATGGTGTAGGCAGAGAACTCTGATGACATCCATACTAGTTGGTCTTTTTCTGATGTGTTCTATGAGCCCCACATTCATGCTTGGAATATGGCATATGGTGATTGGCTGAAGAGAGATTTGGCTCAACCAATCTATGGTTGGGTGGAACATGGTAGTCCCATCTCTAGTTGGTTCATTACATTTATGAATGAGAAACTCATTCCCTTGATATTCATGTCAAATGTACTGATGTATACATGGATTTTGATGGCTGATATGTTTATGGTATTTTTGTTCCTATTATGTTGGTTATATGTTTATGTTGTGGCAGAAGCTATGTATGGCTCTCAGCATGTTTTTACTTGTTTATCAATGGATAATGTATCTATGTCCAAATAATGATAAGGCAACGAATGACATGAGGAAACAATGGTTCATGGTGATTCTCAGATAAGTATGAGATCCCTACACTTAACTCTGTTGTTTACAACTGTAGATTACATGTTGATGATATGTTTGATGAAATTCCAGGCATGGCTAGTAGGGGTATGGATATGGTGTTGTTTAGTTCATTGCTCTGGCATCATTGTTTACCTGTACTTTTACTGGTTTTAAGTTATCATCCAATTCTGGGCAGTGTTCTGGGTTGTGGGCCTGAAAAGGTGGCCCAAATCCCAGAATGATGATCAAATAGAGTATTATCCTAGAGACTAACGCATTTGGCTAAGGTATGGAGAGTTTATAACTCGTCTGGGCTATGTCTAGGGAGCGTTACTCTGCCCTAGGTTGGTCAAAACTATAGTAGGACCCAGGTGCAAGCTGTCTAAAGTGCTCGTTCAGTTATTGTGGGTCCTAAGACTAGTGTTTGATATCTCTGTGTTATAATTCCATTGATTCCACTTCCTTTAGGTCACATAGGAGGTCGAATCCCATCATATTATCCTCTTGTTGCATATTTACCCTGGTTGGCTAGTTACTTGGGTAGATGTGCGAGGAGGGTGTTACAGAGTGGTATCAAAGCATGGTTCAACTCTCAGACTCAATGGGCAGTGTATTTCTCATGAAGGCATGCCAGTTGCATGTGTGTCTCTTACACTTGCATATCGTGTGCTTGTTTCATTTGCTTGATGCTTGACTATGGTTGTAGTATGGTTATCATGGAGAATTTGATATTGCTTTTGTGGAATGCATTTGTCATAAGTATGTGACTAACTGTATATGGATTATACGTCACTTATATGTTGATTTTATGTCACCTACTTACATCCTTGTATGTTAGGTTTTGTTCTTGGATATTTTTGTTATGTGTATCGATCTTGTAGGTTGATTAGAAGATTTGATCACTTATGCTCGACTACATGTGCTTATGCGTATGTGTAGTTGGTTTGGCATTTCTTATGCATATTGTTGGTTGCATGCGGCAATGTCTACAATGGAGTAATGGTTGTTTTCATGCGTGAGGTCATAGCATGCATTGTTGATATGACCTTGCATTGATGACTAGACCCTAACTAGAGTGACGCTTATGTGCTGATACATTTACTACGTATGTATATATGCTATTATGAATATTTTATACATGTATCACGCTGATTTGGTGATCTTGCAGACAAGGTATCCTCCCCAAACTATACTAAGGTACACCGGTTTATTGTGATTTGGTTTATTTGACATATTATGCATTATAGGAAGAAATCTCAAATGGATAGCAAGATGGTTGACTACAAAGACTCTCCCTATGAATTTGAAGAGAATTATGGTGTTGGGAATCCTTCCAATTCAATAGTTACCTTGAGGAGATTGAAGAAAGAGATAAGGAGTTGTAAGGTAGATAATGACCAGATCATATAGGCACAAGAGAAACAAGCAAAGGTTAATGCTATACTTCTTCAAAGTTTGTCGTAATTGGAGTGACAAGGGACACTTCGGATCAACCATGGACATGAGGATGGAACTAATGGGGCAAACGACAACATATCTCCTAGTAGAGACAGGTTAGATAGATCCAATACAGTGAAAGATGGTAGGTTGTTGGACACTCTAGATAGGAGGGGTCATGATCAGAAATATTATTCTAGTTCTGATAGACATCATGATTGTCATCGCTATCATCCTTATTGGGGGAATGATAGGGGATACTTGCCGGATGAATTCAAGAAAGCGAAGCCACGTACTTTTGATGGAGACATGAAGAAGCTAGAAGATGTAGAGGCTTGGATACCTAGGATGAATAAATTCTTTGAGTGGAAGGATAGAATAAATATCTTCAGCCTGAAAGGTAAAGTAGACATTTGGTGGGAAGATGTTAAGTGGGTTAGAGACATCAGGACATATGACTTGAGCTAGAGGGATTTCAAGAGGCTATTCAGGAATAAGTATTCGTCAAAGAGGTACTATGACAGTAAGGCAAAATAATTATATGATATAAATATGGGATCAATGATAGATAAAGAGTACACAACCAAGTTTTTCGAGCTATTGAGGTATGTACCTTATCTTACTGATGAAAATGCTAAAGTTCAGATATGTGTTAGTGGGTTTCCATTAGTATTTAGAGATTGGATTGAGCCTCGGTCACTTGAGGAAGTGTGAAGAATTTCTATGAACAATAAAAGCATAAGAATGATTCTCAACATGGATGGAAGGAAAAAGAAAAAGGTAGAGGTAAATGGCAGCCTAAGAGAACAAGGCCTCATCATGCAGATGGGAAAAAAAATATGGCACTGAAAAAAAAAGTTTAATGCAACTAGACAAGGACATGGGTCACAACAACGATAACAACATAGAGGTGAGGGAACTAGTCGGTTGGAGTGTTGGACATGTGGTGAGGAACACCTTAAGAGAGATTGTCTGCAGCATCAGGGTGGAAAGCCTAAGATATATAGTGCACATGAGGCGCAAACTATTGGGGATGCTGGTAAAAGTATTCGACATGTCTATGCAGTAGTGGACAACAGGCAGAACACCATGCATCTATCATTGAGATGGACAACGAGATTTGTGATAAAGTTATTTCAATTTTAACTGAACTTGGATCTAATTATAACTATGTTAATCTTGAATTGGTGGATAAGTGTGGTTTGAATAAAGAATTGCATGCAAAGTCTTGGTTAATGCAGTTGGCTATAGGTACAAAGAAGCGAGTGCATCATTGGGTAAGAGAGTGAACATTTGACTTGAATGGTATGTCAACAAAAATACATTTAAATGTATTACCATTGGGATCATACAGTATGTTGTTGGGCATGGATTGGTTGTATCTTCATAAAACCAAGGTAAACTGCTACGAAAAAGTTATTGAGTGTGTTGCTGATAATGGATAACTAAGAGTCTTATAGGGTAAGAAGAAATCCACATCATTTAGGATGGTGACATCTATGAAAGAAAAGCGTAGGCACAGGAAGGGGTGAAAGCTATTTGCATTAAACATTTCTAGTGATAAGGGTAAGGAGGTTGAGGATGCAGATGTATTGAGTAGGTACCTAGTTTTGCAATAGTTCAAGGATGTGTTTCCTGAGGACATTACAAAGTTTCCACCTCACATGGAGGTAGAATTTTCTATTGAGTTAGTGCCTGGGGAAGCTCCAACATCAAATGCACCTTATAGGATGAGCACACCTGAGTTGGTTGAGTTAAAGTTGCAGTTAAAGAAAATGTTAGACAAGAAATACATTAGGCCAAGTGTTAGGCCCTATACTACTAGTGTAACCCCTTATTTTTATTAGTACAACCCACTTATTATATTGATGTACCCATGTAGTGCCCATATTGTTACTATTGTGCCCCATAGAAGCCCAGTATTGTTATTATTGTGCCCTTACATTATTATTGTTATGTAGGCTCTGATTATGTTATGACCCCTTAGACTCCTATATATAGAGAGGAGGTATTTTCATTTGAATCATCCAAGAATTGTTCATTTATGTAATGTAAAGGAGGTTGCCCCTTGAAGAGGCTGAATTATAAGGTGTGGATCTATCTTTTCTATCTATTCTTGAGCTGGTTTCATAACATTTGGTATCAGAGCTTTGGATTCTAGGGTTTTGCTGCTCCAAACAGGTCATCGTGGCATTCTCGCTATAACTTTTATCTGCGGCGTTTCAGAAGTAGAAAACAAAACCCATTTGAGAAGACATCACGCTAAATCTGGGTTCCAAATTTCAGAGCTTTTTGCGCTATATTTGCAGAGATATGGTCTGAGGAAGTTGGTCTTTTTATAGAATCCTGAATTACATTCCAAACAGGTGACCTGGGGAAATCATCATAACTTTCTCTCTGAGCATTGGATTGAAATTTCGTAAGAAGGTAAAGAAAAAGGACAGACTGTAGTTTCATGTATGTCTTTTTCAGATCCACAGGTCGAAACAGTGACTCGTGGTACATCGTACAAGTTCGCTCTACTGAACTAGGTTATAATCAGGTCATCTTGGGAGATTGTACATAACTCTTCCTTGGAGAATCCAAATTGGATCAAACTGGTGGCATTGGAAAGAGGACGTAGAGGATTACTACAAGCCATATTTTTAGAACTTAAAGATCTGAAAGTACAGAGTTACAATGATTTCAAGATCGAGCTCCTAAAATCAAGAAAAAGCAAGATGAGGAAGTTTGATGGCAATGATCCGGTAAATTGGATACGTCAGATAGAGCAATATTTTGATCTACATGGTGTACCACTGTTATAAAAGGTATGTATTGCATCTTCATATTTAGAACCAGATCAATTTTTATGGTATAAATGGATTTGTTCTCGTAAAAAACTTGTTACGTGGTCAATTTTCATTGAGGAAATGATAACACATTATGAGGATACAAAGAGCAACACCTTCTTTAGAGCAACACCACAACAATTTGAAATAGTAAAAGGGCTTTGTTGCATATTGGGAAGTAAAATTATGGCAACAAGGAAGTCTAACCCTCACAACTATATAGATGGAAGTGTTGTTTCTCCTAGCCTTCCACAACCTACAAGGGTTACACCACAACAATTGGAAGAAAAAGGAGCAAAAGGGCTTTGTTATAGTTGTGATAGCAAATACACTAAAGGTCATAAGTGTGATGAGAAGAAATTAT
>APFE030466147.1:73865-99207 GCA_000404065.3 Pinus taeda
GGGGGTTCGGGGGGGGGGTCGATCCACCCCGGATGGGTGGTCCGGGGGCCAGCAATCCCCCGGTGGGGGTTTCGGAGGTAGCGTCCCCAAAGCTAAAAATAGATGTAAAATTGCCTTGTAAAAGTATAGTAATTTCTAGTCAATCTGGCGGATGATCTGACGGTAGAACTTATGTTTAGTTTATGGTTTTTTGCCCTAGAAGGCAACCCCTCTCTTTGTATGAGGGCATTGTATTGATTCTGTGTAACAGATGTGTATTCTCCGAGCGAGAAACAGAGAGGTGAGACTATGAGAGAAAATAGAGGATATTACAGTAGATCTGCTGTAGGTTTTGTCTCTTCATTTTGCTGGATAATAGAAAGGAAGGACTCGCTGTTCGGGGTGGATGTAGCCCAAACTAGGTGAACCACGTATATCTGTGTCTCTCTGGTTTTATACGTTTTTTGTGTTTATATTTCTGCAATATTCTATGTGTTCCATTGCTCTGTAATATATAATTTTTTAACACTATGAGTCCCATATTCATGCTTGGAATATAACATGAGGGTGATTGGTTGAAAAGAGACTTGGCTCAGCTAATCTATGGTCGGATGGAATATGGTAGTCCCATATTTGGTTGATTCATTGCATTTATTAATGAGAAATTGATTCCCTTGATTTTCATGTGCACATGTACTGATGTATATATGGATTTTGATGGTTGATATGTTTATGGTATTTCTGTTCCTATTATGCTAGTTATCTGTTTATGTTGTGGCAACAACTACATATGGATCTCAACATGTTTTTACTTGTTTATGAATGGATAATGTATCTATGTCCTAATAAATTATAAGGTTGAAAATGACATGAGGAAACAATGGTTCATGTCAATTCTTAGATAAGTATGAGATCCCTACACTTAACTCTATTGTTTACACCTGTAGATTACATGTTGATGATATGTTTGAAAAATGCCTGGCATGGCTAGTAGGGGTCTAGATATGGTCTTGTTCAGTTCATTGCTTTGGCATCATTGTTTACCTGTACTTTTATTAGTTTTAAGTTATCATCCAATTATGGGTAGTGTTTTGGGCTATAAAGGTGGCCCAAATCCCGGAATGCTGACCAAACCGAGTGCTAGCTTAGAGACTAATGCATTTGGCTAAGGTTTGGAGAGAATTATAACTCACTTGGGATATGTATAAGGAGTGTTACTCTAGCCTAGTTTGGTCAAAACTACAATAGGACCCAGGGGCAAGCTATCTAAAGTGCTTGTTTGGTTCCTGTGGGTCTCGAGGCTGGCGTTGGATGTCTGTGTGTTATAATTCCATTGATTCCACTTCGTTAGGGTCACATAGGAGGTTGAATGCCATCATAGTAGCTTCTCATTGCATATTTACCCTAGTTGACTAGTTACTTGGATAGATATGGGAGGAGGGTGTTACACAAGTTTTTGATGACAATGGATTGTTGGATTTATGTCAAGATAAACATTCCAAAACCAGGATCAAATAATTCCCAAAACATAGCTCAATGGAATAAATATGTAGCCAAGGTGAGGAGAATAATCCTGGAGGGAGTGAGAGACCACATTGTCTCAAATCTCCATGGAAAAGAGACACCATTTTCCATGTGGAACAAACCAATTGAGCTATTTGAAAATAGAAGTGACCATAGAAAATTGGCCTTGAAAGACAAAATTTGAAAGATTAAGATGTATAAAAATGATACTATTATGCATTGTCCCACTATATTTACACAAGTTCATGGTGAGCTTGGACAAGAAGCAGGTGAAGCATTGGCTTCATAGTTCGAGTTAGACTGCACTCGGATCACATGCATAACCAACACCATGATGGGGAGTGTGTGGTACTTGGACTCTGGTGCCTCATTCCACATGACAAGGTGTAGAGAGTTTTTCAGTGACCTAGAGGAGAAAGAACTCAAGATGAATATTGAGCTTGGGGATGATGGAAGGTACAATGCTATTGACATTAACAATAACCTTTAAAAGGGAGTCAGGATCCTCTCTTCACCTCAAAGATGTCATGTTTGTACTAGGCCTGAAGAAGAGACTCATCTTTGTAGCAATTTTGGAAGAGCATGGATATGATGTTATTTTTAGTAAATGGTAAGCCTTTCTAAGATATATAGGTATTGGGTAGGTGAAGTAGATCAGGGTTGGTGTGAATAACATATACAAACTTGATGTGGAATATTGTGTTGCGTTCAGAAGTAAGACATAGAAAGTGTAGAGTAAAGATGTTGGTGAACTCTGACACATAAGACTTGGTCATTTGCACCATAGCGCCCTTTAAATTATGAAAAAAATAACCATTGGCCTCCCTAAAGGATAATATGAGAAGCATTATGTCTGCAAGGGTTGTACCTCGGGGAAGTATGTGAAATATACATTCCATGATTGAGAAAAAAAATAAATGCAGTCTTGGAGACAGTCTACTTTGATGTTTGTGGACCCTTCTCGATAGCCTCCATTGCCAGACATAAATATTATGTTATTTGTATTGATGGTTTCTCAAGAAAGTGCTCGATCTTCTTCATGTGGAAGATGCATGAGATATTCTCAAAATTAGTAGAATTCAAGGCACTAGTTGAGAAAGAGACCGACAAGAAGGTGAAGGCTCTCAGGAGCAACATTGGAGGTTAGTATGTTTTGAATGACTTCAAGGAATTTTGTGCCAAAAAGGAATTCGAAGAGAAATCGCAGCTCCCTACAACCCATAGCAGAATGGGGTAGTTGAGAGAAAGAACGAAGAATTGTGAGAGCTGTGAGAGCTATGATATGTGACTAAGGCCTTCCACTGCATTTGTGGGAAGAGGCATGTAACACAACAATCTACTTGTAGAACTGGAGTCCTCATTGGATTCTAGGTATGATTACAATGGAGGAGGCCTCATTAGGGGAATTTTAGGGTCTAAAATGGGCCTCCTAAGAAAAACATACAACCAAAATAAACTTTATAAGGACCAAAAGGATTCAAGATGATGATGTCAACCATGGGGGATGATTCACCATTTTTGGAGTAAAAAAGTAAAAAGATTAAAAAATAATATAATAATAAAAATACTTTTTCAACTCATATTTTCAACTTATCTCCCTAACATTTTACTCAAATTTTGAGCTGGAGTACTCGTTGTATACAAAATTTAATTCCTCATCCAAGGAATACCCATGTTGCATGCTTTCGATGGACCCTACTACACGAAAAATGAGAAATACATGAAAAAATGTGATTGCAATCAAGTTTTCCATGTATTTCTCATTTTTCATGTAGCAGGATAAATCAAAAGTATTGAACACGGGTACTCCTTGGATGAGGAATCAAATTATGCATCCAACGAGTGTTACTGCTCGAAATTTGAGTAAACCCATAGGGAGATAAGTTGAAAATACAAGTTGAAAAAATAGTTTTTTCATTTCTCCCTTTAAAATTTGATGATGTAATCTAATATTATTTAATTATTTCCACTATTATTTTAAAATTTCCTTAGGAGGCCCATTTTAGACCTAAAAATTCCCCTAATTTTTGGGGAGAAAGCCAGATGTGTCTCATATCAAATTTTTTGGATTCTCTGTTTACTACCATGTCTCCAAAGATTCAAGGAAGAAACTTGAGCCGACAAAAGAGTTGGGAGTTTTTGTGGGCTACAACGAAAATCCACACAATTATCGAGCGTACTTACCTTCCCTCAGAATGGAAACTGTGTAAAGGGATTTAAAGTTTGATGAGGAGAAATCAATGAGATGCTCTTTTGTAACCACTTCCTCCCACATTTACCCAAGTTTACCGGTTTTCTAGGGCAAACATGTGATGAGAGGCTACTATAATGTGATTTAACTCCCCACGTATAGTTAAGGAAGTGAAATAGAATAAAACAAACCATTATGACCTTCCAGACATGTTATATTGTGACTCCTTAGACTCCTATATATAGAAAGGAGGTTTTGGTCATTTGAATCATCCAAGAATTGTTCATTTGTGTAATGTAAAGGAGGTTGCCCCCTCGAAGAGGCTGAATTCTAAGGCGTTGATCTCTCTTTTCTATCTTTTTGTGAGTTGGTTTCATAACATGAAACTAACTTTGAACTTGGGTCAGGATCCCCTAAGCCAACAAATGGTTCCATTGATAGGACCTGGATCTTCTTGAAAGAGATGTGTGATGTCGCATCATTGGAATTCGACCAAGAAAGAAATTGAAAAGTGGTTGGATTGGAAGATTAATGAGTTCGCGACACAAGAAAATAGAAATCTACACCTGTCAAAGGAAGAGTGGTTTAACAGATATCTGTATACAAAGATACACGAGATATTCTTCTGCATTTTTCCCTTTGAGATATATGAGTGGTTAGCCAAATTAACAAATAGTCAAGGAAGGTGGAAGCTCGATAGTCTGATAGTGTGGACTCCAGAATTAGTGCGATGACTAGAAACCTCTAAAAACAACATCGCGCAGGCTATCGATCATCGACTCGATCGAATTCTGGGAGGATTTGTTATAGAGTTTGTAGTTGATAACTCGGTCAACTATAGCGAAGTGGAGCGACGATTTTTTAAAGGACCTCAAGGTAAGTATGTAAGATCATTGAATACTTGGATTAAAACATTGTTATGTGAAAAATGGGTGATGCCATTGCCTTGATGTTCGGGGCTACGCAAAGTGGAAGACTCTTTAGAGATCGAGAGAGGGCACTGAAGGAGCGTGCAGAGGTTATCAGAGACAAGGACAAGGCTGAGGAGGAGGAGGTCCTGGTAGAGGCCGTGGTCAAATCATCTGCTAAAACTATGGACAACCAGGACACTATGCGCGAGAGTGTCAGAATCAAACAAGCCCGCCGTTTCAATACTGTAGCCAATGTGACCATACTATAGAAGAATGGCCAATACTAATAGCTAAAATGCAAGAGAAGAAAGCGCAACCTTAGCAGCCTATGCAGAACATATAGATGATGAGAGCTGAGCCCTGCGAGGAGGATTAAAGTGTAAATATAGTGCTGAGAAGTGGAATAATGATTGGTAATGATAAAGGTAAACAACCTAAAGAGGATGGATGGGTACGCAGAGTGCCAAAGAAAGAAGTTGGCTTTGATCTAGAGTGCACTAAGGAAACATTTATGGAATCCAAGAAGAGCTTTGTTCAGGCCCCCACCTCAGGAAGCCAGGGCAAGGTCCAAAAAACCAGTGCGCTTGCAGAGGTTTATACCTCTATACTCACTACGTTTTTGGAGACCTGCATAAAACTGTTGTGCGATAGCAAAGCTATGGAAGGCCTGCAGGAATTAATAAACAAATGCATCAGGAAAGAGAAGGTCCCTAATGGACACCGGGTGGTAAACAAAATTGGAAAACATAAGGCACGAACAAGGAATGAGATGAGGCTCACTGTGCAGATAGGTGATTATGAGATGGATTAGGTCATCTTGGATCTAGGGTCCGATGCAAACGTATTACCAAAACAAACATGGGAAAGAATGGGGAGACCTGCGCTTCAGTGGTCTCCGATTTAGCTCAGAATGGTGAACTAGTAGAAAATCATCCCCATGGGATGATTATATGGAGTAATCGTTGATATAGAAGGTGCGAGAATGATGGCTGACTTTGAGGTTATAGAGATTGTCGATGAAAGTAATCCATACCCTACGCTCCTGGGAATTGACTGGGCCATTGATATGAATGGGGTCATCAATCTGAAGAAGAGGACAACATCGTTGGAAATAAAATCGCTTCGGGTTGTAGTAATGTTGGACCCTGCAGAAGGGGTGTGCTATAATGAACCAGTCATGATTATGAAGAAAGTGATGATAAACTAGATCAAATCTACAAAATAATAATGTGTGACCAGGACTAGATCAATTCGATGGTAGATGGACATAGATGGATGAATTACATGGGATCGGGAGAGTTCCTGCACCTCTGATTTAGACGAATAATTAGAGGATTGGTGGAACCACCTGCATGAAGTGTCCACATTTCAATGCAATATGATGACGAAGTCCCCGCGCTGTGTTTCTTTGGAGGTAAGGAAATTACCCTATTATGATGGTTTAACTAATGTAGATCCATTTTTGGATGAATTTGAGTGTGAAGTCCCTGAGGATCACCGCTTCTAAGTAGTAGAGCTGGCACTGCATGTTACACCTGCACGATGGTGGGGTACGTATAAAGATAGTTTTTCTGGATGGTGAGATTACCGAAGAATGATGAAGTTACGGTTTGGGCATGTTAACACTAGAATGCATGAGAAATATAATGGAAGGGATGATTCGTGTAATAACCTAGCAAAATGGAATAAAGCATGGGGGACAAAACCATAGCCAAAGTGGGTACACATATTTTTCCATACTTTGGATACAATTCCCATGAACTAGTATCTGGAAACGAAGCTTTGCCATGGCACTGTAGAGTGGGATATATTGAGGGAAGGGTTCTTATTGACCTTCAGCTTTGAAGATGGCTTCACAAGAATTGATGAAGCTCTACAAGAGATTAAGGCAGTTATCTTCAGAACGCCACAAGAACCTATGAAATGGATCTAACTAGATTAGAGCACGCAGCTGCACCATGCGCAATGTTACCATTGAAGAGGAGTATGAAGATCTGAGAAAGGGCATCACAAAGTTGAAGGCCCAAAAATAGACAACCTGGACATCACCACACCGTTGAATACAAAGCAAGTAAACATTGGTACTGAAGAAGAACCAAAATTTGCGAAGACTGGAGATTATTGGGATGTCACTACAGTTGATAAAGTTGCTGAGTTACTACGCGAATATCAAGATCTATTCCCTACTGAGTTTTCAGAGTTGAAGGGCATAGTCAACAATTTTGGTGTTATGAAGATCAATCTGAAGCTGGATGTGAAGCCTATTAAATGAAGGTCATATCATCTTAATCCTAAATACAAGGAAAATGTCCGCCAAGAACTAGATAAAATGCTCAAGGCAGGCATCATAGAACCTATTGAAGAATTTAATTGGGTGAGCCTAATGGTGGTTCAGGAGAAGAAACTAAAAGGTGAAATAAGGATTTGCATAGATTTGTGGAAGCTTAATGATGCATGTATTCATGACCCATTCCCAACGTTGTTTATAGATGAGGTGTTAGAAAATGTTGGAGGACAAGAGGCCTATTCCTTTACTAATGGGTTTTCTGGGTATCATCATATTAAGATCGCACCCAAGGATAGGAGAAAAATTACCTTCGTGATGTAGTGGGGTCATTTTCAATACACTATGATGCCGTTTGGACTCAAGAATGCAGCTGTGATATTTTCCAGCGTAGTCATAACAATGTTCAATGAGTTCATTCATAATTTCTTAGAAGTATACTTTGATGACTGGAAAATGTTTGGATTAGTAAAGTGTCATGTAGCAAGCCTGTGCCTGATGTTGGATACATGTCGCAGATACCATATCGTGCTAAGCTTGAATAAATGCATATTCTGTGTTCCCTTTGGGATCATGTTGGGTCACGTGGTGTGCAAGCAAGGATTAATGGTGGACCCTGCAAAGATTGTAGTAATTGTGAACTTGGAGGCCCCAAGGAACGTCAAATAGTTGCGTGTGACGCTGGGATGCATGAGATATTATAGAAAATTTATTAAAGCTTATGCTCCAATTACTGCACCCATGGAAAAACTGCTGAATAAGTATACAACATTCTATTGGGATGAAGAATGTCAACGCAACTTAGATGTATTGAAATAAAAGATGGTCACTACACCTATCTTGGTATTCCTTAATTGGGAAAAGGAGTTTCACGTACATGTGGATGCCTCTTGCGTTGCGTTGGGTGTAGTGCTAACATAGGTCGATCAAGGAGAGATGGACCATCCTATAGCCTTTGCAAGTAGGAAGATATTGAAGGTCGAGAAGAATTATTTCAATGGCTGAGCATGAAGGATTGGCCATGGTGTACGCACTGCAAAAGTTCAGGCATTATTTGTTAGGAGGGCATTTCAGAATGTACACAGATCATTCTGCCTTGAAATACCTGGTCAATAACCTTGTGTTTGGGGGGAAGATCTACAGATGGTTTCTATTATTCCAGGAGTATGATTTTGAAGTCCTTGTGAAGCCAGGGATGTTAAATGCAGGACCTGACCATCTGTCACAGATTAATACAGGTGAAGAGCCTAATAATTTTGAGGAAGGGTTTCCAGATGCACAACACTTTGTGGTGTGCATAACGAATGATCATTTTGATGATATTATTCACTTCTTGACTATGGGGATGGCATCAGAAGGGTGTACAAGTCAACAAAAAAAGGAATTAGTAGTGCGTGTAGCCAATTTTTAATTTATTGCGAGACATTTGTATAAGATGGGTTTCGATGAAATATTGCAAAGATATGTGCCGAATTTTGAGCAGGATAACATTTTTGTTGAAGCTCAAGGGGGAGTTGCAGGAGGTCATTATGTAGGCAAGGCAACTATGAAAAAGATTTTGCACATAGGTCTATGGTGGCCAATGTTGCACAAGGATTCCAAGGCATATTATAAGGCGTGCGATGCATGTCAAAGAAATGGCTGACCATCGTGAAGGGATGAGTTTTGATTACTTCCTCAAGTATCTTTGCAGCCATTTGAGAAATGGGCGATTGATTTTGTTGGGTGATCTAAAAATCACTCATGAATGATCTCAGTTAATTAATGAAGGTATTACAGACCCATGTGCTAGGTGTTCCTATGTTATTTTAAGCAACGAATCAATACTATTGCAAAATACATAGGCAATTGGAACAGTAAGAGAAACATAGTAAGCAAATACAAAAAAAACACAACAAATTTAATAAGGAGTTCACCCAATCCTCCTGGGCTACATCTTCTGGTCCAGCCTTCAATGGTGGCCTTTTCTATTTTGTCTTAAAGTAGATATTTTACAATAAGTAGCTCAATTTGAGTCTCATTTAATAGAGAATGATCAATAGGATTGTGCTTGGATCCCCCAAGTCTCCAGAGTACATAGACTCCCCTTAGTGAATCTCGACCTCGACTGGTCTTTGTGGTATGAGTCCAATTTGGTACTCAATACCTGACAGGTCTACACAGAGGAGTTGCTTGAACCTCTCAAGCATTCTCTGGAGTTCACAAGCTCTCATACTCTCTCTATTCTGTCTGCTCGATGCTACCTTTTCTTTGCAAGTCAGCTCAGCTTCCCTGTTCTCTGCAATTCACTTCTTTTTCTGTACTTTTGTCCCCTTTGGTCTTTGTCTATTCATGGCTTAAAGCCAATTTGCTCTCTGATTGTTCATTTCCTCTTCTTGGCTCTCTGGATCGCCTGACTCGGTCTGCTGGAATTCCCCTGATCTACGTCATTGTCGCTGTGTAACGCCGCACAGAGAGGTGGCCACTTGGCACCTTACGAACTAAGTGTCAGTTTTCTTTAAACAGTCATTATTTCTGTTACTCTAGGATTTGGCCTTGAAACTAATTCTTTTGCCAGCTCATCGGTCATGCTAGGCCTCAAATTTTTATGTGCCTCAGTCTATTTCCCCATCAATTCTGGTCATCCATCGGGTTAATTCTTTGTCATTGATCTGGAGCCTTCAGATCCTACGGTCTCCATCTATATTGTGCAGGTAAGTTGCTCGACCGTTACTCACGTGATGTAATTGGTTTTCTATCTCATATACTGGAAATGCATTGCCCGGTGTGTGGCAACGCACTGAACTCATCCAAACCCGCTTATCGCTCGAAGTGCATGTGATATCCTGTCGGTTTTAGGTGCGGGACCCGCCTTCTAACAATTTCTGCATGGTTTCCTATTTTCCTTGTAACCGAGCGCTCGGGGCTTTCCTTCACTGAAATTTTTGCCCTGCGATACGCGATTAGTGCTAATTGCGTATCAGAAACTGCCTCTATTTCTGGATCTGGGCTTCTAATTGCCAATTTGCGTCCATGTGCGGCCTTCATGGGCCAACAGTCAGCGTGCTTTGACTGAGGGTCCTCGTTGTTCCATGCTAGCCACAAATTGCCATTGTCCAGAGGTCATTTCTGATAAGCTCATTATTCATAAGATTTTAAAGCCTGAGATAATTTGAAACAGTCATGGAAATGTTTAAGGATCCAATTTGGATCATGGCCTTCCCATTGAAAAATATTTTGGACCACCAAAAGTTGGTTTTCAAGCATCAACTAAGTGAGGGTATAGCTATCTCACTTGTCCAATCTCTATCCATTTTGCATTGCTTGGCTTTGAAACCTTGAGTCCAATCCTGAGGTACTCTACATCTCCCCTACGCGTCGTCCTCACCTTCCTGTCCAGAACTATGTCTTCCTGCAATTCATTGAGATATTCAGGTAATGGATCATCAATAGAAGGCAATTGACTCTACTCTTCGGGATCTTCAATTAACAAAGGTTCAAATAGTCTCAAGCTGTCTGCATTAATGAATGAGTAGATGTGCATGTAAGCTGGTAAATCAAGGCGAAAAGCATTCTCACCACTTTTCTCAAGCATCTTGAAAGATCCATACCTTATTGGCTTTAGCTTTGTACCTTCACCTTGCATTCTGTCTTTAAAGATATACAACCAGAATTGATCACCAACTTGGAAACTATGCTCCATCCGATGCTTGTCATGCCTTGCCTTGTATTTGGCTTGGCTCTTTTCCAGCTGTTCCTATACTGCCTGGTGAATCTCTTGGATTTGTTCAATGAACTTGGTTGCCTTGTCCACATCACTGTGTCCATCAATTGCTATGTCTTTACCAAAGAAAAAATCCAAGGGAGACCTTGGTGTGAAACCAAAACAGGTCTCAAAAGGAGATCTCTGTGTAGAAGAATGTTTTGCTCGGTTGTAAGCATGCTGCACAGAACACAAATGTTCATCCCAAAGTTTGGGATGCTTGCTGCAATAAACTCTCAGCAACTGGATCACTGTCCTGTTGACTACTTCTGTCTGGCCATCTATTTGTGGATGAAAGGTTGTGATTTTCTTCAGTTTGGTGTCCATCAATTCCCACAGACTCGACCAAAACTTCCCAACAAATTGGGTGTCTTGATCAGATACAATGGAAGTGGTAATCCAAAATGAACCCATACATGCTCAAAGAACAACTTTGTAGTTTGTTCAGCTGTAATTTGTTTATTACAAGGTATCAAAATACACATTTTGCTGAACATATCCACAACAACATATAAATAGTCATGACCTTTCCTAGATTTAGGCAGTCCTCCAGCAAAGTCCATGGAAACACTTTCCCAAGGATGAGAAGGAATTGGGAGTGGAGTGTACAAGCCTAGTTTTCTATTGCTGGGCTTGCTTTTAGCATGCATGGTACACCCTCTTATATATATAGAAACTATCTCATTCATTTTTGGCCAATAACAAAATCTTTGTAGTTGTGCAACCATTTTACTTACACCAAAGTGACCTGATATTAGAGAAGTGTGTGCTTCTTGAATTATCTTTACTCTTTCAGTTTGCGGAATGGATAGCTTCCCACAATGATACAAGAGTTGGTGCTTAATGTGATAATCCAATTCTTCTACTCGTTTTCCTTGACTTAAAGTTGCATATACATCTTTGAAATCTATATCTTGAGCATATTGTTCAATGTAGATCTCATGCAGTACTAAATTATGCTTAAGTATAGTGGAAGCATTTATAATAGGTGTAGACAACATATCTGCAACTTTATTGTGTATGCCCTTTTTATATCTGATGACTAAATGAAATTGTTGTAGAAAACCCATCCACCTATAGTGTCTTGATTACTGTAACTTAGTTTGGGAGTGTAGATATTTAAGTGGTTGATGATCAATATGTATGACTGTCTCTTTGTCCATTAAGTAATGTTTCCACTTTTTCACACTTTGTACTAATACATACAATTCTTTATCATATGTTGGATAGTTAACTACTGCAAAATTAAATGTCTAAGAATGATAACATATGGGTTTACTGTGCTATATCAACACTGCTCCCATGTCATAGTCACTGGCATCCATTTGGATCTCAAATGGTCTGAAGATCAGGCAGTGCTAGTACTGGTGATGTACTAACATTTTCTTTCAAGGTATCGATGGATTTTTGCTGTTTGTCTCCCCACTGAAACACCTTGTTCAATCCTGTTAAAGCATGTAAGGGAGTTGCAATTAAGGAAAAGTTAGAAATGAACTTTCTCCAATATTGTGCTACTCCTAAGAAGCTTCTAACTTCTGTAGCAGATTTGGGTTTAGGCTAGTTTACAGTGACTGCCACCTTAGAGGGATCTATCTTCAATTCACCACCCCCTACTATATGACCCAGATAATTCAAATATGTTTTGCCAAATTCGGATTTTGAGAGTTTAATATAAAGTTTTTTCTCTTTTAAAAACATCTAGTGTCTGATTAACATGCTTTAACTGTTCTTCCCACGTTTTGCTAAATATAAGAATATCATGCAGATATACAGTAAAAAAATCATCAAGAAAAGGTCTGAGTACATCATTCATTATTCTCATGAAAGTAGCAAGAGCATTAGTTAAGCCAAAAGGCATAACCAGCCACTCATAAAATCCCTGCTTTGTTTTGAAAGCAGTCTTCCATGCATCTTGTTCTACAACTCTAACTTGATGATATCCACTATGCAAGTCTAACTTGGAGAAATAAACAACTTCTTTCAATTGATCTAATAGGTCATCTATGCGAGGAAGGGGGTAATGCTTTTTGATTGTTATCTTATTCAGTGCTCGGTAATCAATGCACATTCTCCACGATCCATCTTTCTTTCTCACCAAAATGATTGGAGACCCACATGGAGATGTGTTAGGTCTGATGAATCCCTTCTCGAGCAACTCCTACACATGCTCCTTGATTTTTGCATTCTCTAAAGCAGACAACCTATACATTCCGATGTTAGGCAATGGATCATCTTGCTGCAAATTAATATCATGCACTATTTCCTTTTTGGGTGGCAGACCTTTAGGTTCTTGAAACAAGATATCATATTTTGAAGCAACTTTTTCTAAATCAGCTTGCTGTTTAGCATCACAACCCTCAAATACATTGGTTTTATCAGGTTTCTTTTCCTTTACAACCATCAGTAGAAATTGTTTGCATGAATTTACAATTCATTTCATCTTCCCTGAGTTTATGAGAGTATAATTATTCTTGAGCTTATGAGATCTTACAAAGTATTTGATTCCGTCTTTAACGAGTAGATACTTGTTCTCAACTCTGTGGAAAATAGCTTTTCTATCATACAAGTAATGACTTCCTAAAACAATTCCACATATATCTAGAGGAACTATATCTAACTCAATCTCATCTACAAATGCTGACCCAAAAGAAAACTTAAGTTTACATTGTCTAGTCATTTGTAGTTGTGCTTTATCACTTAACCAACCTAATGGGTATGGTTTCTTGTGAGGTGTAGTTAGTAATCCAACTTCTTTACAATTGCTTCAGAAATTAAATTTACTTGTGAGCCACTATCAAAAAAAGTATCAATCTTTTGATGCTTGGAAATAACTTGAATATGGAAAAGCTCATGTTTTTTTCTCTCATTTTCCTCATCATTAATAGATTGTGCAGAATTACTAGTAGATCCTTTAGAATTTTTACCTTTTATACTTGTGGCTGAAATGGTTATTTCATCTCCTAAGTTTGACCCCAAATATTTCTGAATAGCTACAACAATCTTCTTCTTCTTGCCCTCGAACTTCTTAGGTTTCAGCTTCGGATGCAGAATCCAACAATGCTCATCATCATGCCCATCCTTCTTACAGTGAGTGCATTAAGACTTCCTTTTCTATGCAGTGTTGGCCTTCCTCTCTTTCCATTTTTTTTTTCTTTTCTCCTTATTCTTACTTGCAATGGGCTTGGATGATCCTCCAACTTTTGGGTTCCCATTCTTTCCTCTAGCTTCTAGATGTGTAGCTTGGACAGATACCTCATCTATACTAGTGGGATTAAACATGAGGATAGTGTGCCTCATGTAGCTGTGTAGACCACCTATGTACTTCAACAGAGTATCAGGTGAGTCTAATGAGATTCCTAGAATCAAATCTCTCTTCCTAAATTCTTGGGTGTAACCCTATACACTTTTCCCTTTCAATGGCGAAGAGTTTGCTAGCTCATCATCGCTTGCTGCATGTAAGTTAGTGGATAGAACTGATTTTTTGATTGCAACAACAAATTCACTCCAGACAGAAAGAATCTTAACATGTTTCTTCATGTCAGCTTGTGTCTTGCCTTCCCACCATACGAAGGCAGTGCCTCCGAGGCGTAGGCTGGCCAGCTGAATCTTACTCTTGTCCGAGTCGATACTCTGCACTATGCAATAAACATCAATTTGTCTAATCCAATTATCCAACTTCTTTGCATTCAAATCTCCATCATATATTGGTAAATCAAATTTAACATCTAATTTGATCAAATATGTCTTCTTTTTATGTTCAGGGCTATTAGGAGGTGTGAGAGACTCTGCACTCTGCAATAAACATCAATTTGTCTGATCCAATTATCTAGCTTCTCTGCATTCAACTCTCCATCATATATTGGTAAATCAAATTTAACATCTAATTTTTTCAAAGATGTCTTCTTATTTCCCTTTGCCTTTTGAGTGGTCATGGAGGAGAGACTCTTCTTCTCCTTTATCTTGCTTGGACCTTGATGAGTCCTCATCTTTATGTTTCCTAAACTCCCTATACATTTCCTCTACAATGGACATCATGGCTAGGAAACTATCTATGAATTGAGGGTCTAGCCCCAAGGGAATTTCCTCTGACATTTTCTTCTAAGGATAGACTCTTCCAATTTTTGGGTTAGTCTCAACCAACTCTCCTTCTCCTAATTTAAGCTTTGATTTAGTTAGCATTCAACAACAAAATCCAGCACAAGCTTGTCTAACCTTAAACAACCTAGAGCTCTAATACCACTTGATCTCAAAATCCCTCGCAAATGATCTCAGTTAATTAATGAAGGTATTACAGACCCATGTGCTAGGGTGTGCCTATGTTATTTTAAGCAATGGATCCATAAGATTTCAAAATACATAGGCACTTGGAACAGTGAGAGAAACACACTAAGCAAATACAAAAAAAACACAACAAATTTAATAAGGAGTTCACCCAATCCTCCTGGTCCAGCCTTCAGTGGTGGCCTTTTCTATTGTGTCTAAAAGCAGATATTTTACAATAAGGAGCTCAATTTGAGTCTCACTTAACAGGAATGATCAATGGGATTGTGCTTGGATCCGCCAAGTCTCTAGAGTACATAGACTCCCCTTGCTGAATCTCAACCTCGACTAGTCTTTGTGGTATGAGTCCAATTTGGTACTCAATACCTGACAGGTCTACACAGAGGAGTTGCTTGAACCTCTCAAGCATTCTCTGGAGTTCACAAGCTCTCAGACTCTCTCTGTTCTGTCTGTTCAATCTTGCCTTTGCTCTGCAGGTCAGCTCAGCTTCCCTGTTCTCTGCAATTCACTTCTTTTTCTCTACTTCTGTTTCTCTTTGTTTGTTCATGGCTTAAAGCCAATCTGCTCTTTGACTATTCGTTTCCTCTTCCCGGCTCTCTGGATCGCCTACCTTGGTTTGCTAGAATTCCCCTGCTCTACATCATCATCACTTTGTAACTCTGCATAGAGAAGTGGCCACTTGTCGCCTTACGAACTGAGTGTCAGTTTTCTTTAAATGGCCATTATTTCTGTTACTCTAGGATTTGCCCACGAAAATGATTCTTATACCAGCTCATCGGTCATGCCAGACCTCAAAATTTTATGTGCCTCAGTCTATTTCCCCATCGAATCTGGTCATCCATAGGGTTAATTGTCCGCCATTTATTTGGAGCCTTTACATCCTACGGTCTCCTTCTATATCATGTGGGTAAGTTGCTCGAACGTTACTCACGTGATGTAAGTGGTTTTCTCTCTCATCCGTTGGACATGCGTCGCCCGCTGTGTGGCATTGCGCTGAACTCAGCGAAACCCACTTACCGCTCGAAGTGTATGTGGTATCCTACCAGTTTTGGGCGCGCGACCCACCTTCTGACGTTTTCCACACGGTTTCTTGTTTTCCTCGTGACTAAGCACTCAGGGTTTTCCTTCACTGAGAGTTTTTCCCTACGATACGCGATTAGCACTTGCTAATCACATATCAAAAAATGCCTCTGTTTTTGGATCTGGGCTTCTGATTGCCAATTTGTGTCCATGCGTGGTCTCCATGGGCCAACGGTCAGCGCGCTTTGACTGAGGCTCCTCGTTGTTCCGTGATGGCCACAAATTGCCATTGTCTAGAGGTAATTTCTGATAAGCTCGTTATTCATAAGATTTTGAAGCCTGACATAATTTGAAACAGTCATGGAAATGTTTAAGGATCCAATTCGGATCATTGGGCCAATTCAGCCCCTGAGAAAGAAAACAGGTGCGCACTATATTATCATTATGACGGAATATCTCACCCAATGGGCAGAAGCGCAGATGGTTAAGGATTGTGTAGGGGATACAACAACAAAGTTTTTGTTTGAGTATGTCTTAACTAGATTTGGCTACCCAAAAGTGCTGATTAGTGATAGAGGTACACACTTTTTTAATGAAATGATCAGCGCGTTCGCTGAAGAATTCCAGGTATACCATCAGAAGAGTACACCATATCACCCGTAGGCCAATGAGACTGTTGAAGCTTTCAATATGATTTTGGAGAACGTGTTGAGGAAGATATGCAACACCCAGCGAAATGAATGGGATGTGTGCGTACTTGCAGTATTATGGGATTATAGGACTACTTGTAAGAAGTTGATGGGGACAAACATCATTTAGATTGGTATATGTTGTCAAGGCTGTAATGCCAATGGAGTATATTGTGCCTAGTTTGCGCATAGAAGCGTTGACAGATATGGCAGATCGAGAGGCCTTGGAGGAGTGGCTCGCGTAGCTGATGGAGCTCGAAGAAGATCGATTTTTGGTAGGATTTCATCAAAAAGTACAGAAGGAACGTGAAAAAGTTTGGCATGATCACCATATCAAGCTTTGTAAATTCAAGGTAAATGATCTGGTCCTGTTATATGATAGTAAATTCACTAAATTTCTGAGTAAATTCTAGATGCATTGGTTAGGGCCATATATTGTCAAAGATATTATAGATGGAGGCGGAGTTCAACTCGCGAAGCTGAATAGGGAACCCTTCCCAGGAAGAGTGAATGGGAGAATATTGAAGGTGTATACAGGGGATTATGCACAATGACTATATGGCAACAAGATAGTCTTAGTGCTCTAGGTATTTGCAAGGGAGCAAGGGACTATAAACTACACTGCCAAGTTTGGCGGACAATACAACAAGCAGGCTGTGCAGAAAGTGACAAAGAGGGAACCTATGAAGTTGCACACAGGAAGCTACGCCATGGAGGAAGGTACCACGCAACATAGTAGGAAAGTGATCGTTGGAGTTACTATTCACGGCTTGATGGCCAGAAGACTGTTAAGTGGAGCGGGGAGGTAGCATTTAAGGAAAAAATCTTTGAATATTTGCCACCAAAACAATGTTTATTATCAGAAATTGGGGGGAATGGTAAGATTTGAATTCAAAACCCCTATACATTACGTGTGCCAATCCAACTTTGAACACTTTGCACTCTCAAGATTGTTAGTGAATTTTGATGTCTGTTGCCTATGAGCTGAGTGTTTTAGGAGGATTTCATTGCGAGCCCCACGTTTTGCTGAGTTGCCTGCGATCAACTAGAAGTTTATTCTTGACAAAATGTCTACACCAAGTCCTGCTGAAATTGTGAGTACTGGCAATGTTGTCTCCGAAACAGCTGCCCTGGAAGTTCTAAGTATGGAAGCTCCGACTCCTGTGCCTACAGTGCCGAGGTCACCTAGGCCAAAGTCTACCCCTACCAGAGAAACCTAACCAGCCAAATCAAAGCAATCCGCGAAGGACAAGCAGAAGAAACTAGTGCTGGTCTATGCTTTCCCAAGGAAGCATATCGAAACACAAAAGCAGAAGAAAGATAAGAAGTCAGAGAAGCTAGTGGAACTAGAGATGGAAGAATCCTAGGGAATTGAAGATATTGACACTAAAGGAGCGAACCTATAACAAGTTTCCTTGAGTATATCCCTCTGCGGAAGGGAAAAACAAAGGTCACGAAGGACCCCGATTCTAATAAGTTCACCATATCCATGACCCTGCTATCTAAGCAAGTCCCTTTTGAAGGTCCACGGTTCACAACGATCTCACTATTGAAAATGGAAGAATGGGACCTCACAGATCATGCTAGGTTTCAACACTTGGCGATAGACAAATATATGAGGAGGGTCTATTATGTAGAATCAGGTCTTACAACGTTGGAAATGGAGGAATGGGTCCACGGTGTTGAGCACTCAGGGTTAGTTAATCTGCTATGGGTACCACATTACCACCACACCCCCATCAATACGATATTTTTGCACCAATCTCTCACATTGGTGCATGATGGCTGTTTATGGCTAGGAGGGCCTATCCCCATTACAGACATGCTCATTCACAGGATCACATACCTACCTTATAAAGGAGTGAAACAGGCCAAGGAGTTTGACAGAAAGACTCGGGAAAAATACCTCACAGAAAGGATGAAGAGGGATTACAACCTCTTTAAGAAGTCGTTAGGGTATTCAATTATTTCTATAACAGATCCGACAGTCCAATTGGCTGCCTAGACTTTAACAGGGAAGGTGATGACAAAATGCCACACGGATGAAGTTTTGATGCTTGTAGTTTCCCTGGCTGCACAGTGCATGAAAGGCATACAGTTCAATTGGGAAAGATACCTCTGTCAAGAGTTCTTGGCAAACTGCCATGAAGCCCAGGATGAGAGCAAGCCATTTCACTACACTTGGTTTTTACTATCAATTGTGCTAGTTGCCTGTAAATTGCCGAAGGATAGCCAATTTCCTCCACTTGAGGAAGGATTACTGAAGGCAACACAATTTTCTTCCTTATGGTCTACAAAGGATGCAGTGCAGATCGTAGAAATGAAGATATTTTTGGGTTCTCATGGAAATGGATCTTTACATGGCCATTAATTAGCATCAGAGGTTGTCCCCAACCTTGTTCACGTAGCTGTTAACCTGTCCGACATTCAAGGATGACTTCCTCAGAGTATACATCCAAGTGCAGAAGGATCTAGAGAAGAAATGACACGACTTGCCCTATTTGGTGACAAAATTGGATGTGCAGGAGGTTGTAGTGAAATGGCTCCTAGAGTGGCGTGCCCCGTCATACTTAACTGTTTGACCAAGCACAAGTGTGGAAATTTCTGTCGCACAGAAAAGAAAGGAGGCAGCTAAGTAGGCTGTGCGTACCCTGGTAGCATAGAAAAAGAAGGAAGCCACATAAAAGGCTCGTGTGGAGCAAGAATCACTACTAAGGAGCAAGCAAAACAAAAACATCATGAGTCACAAAAAGGTGACAAATCAACTTCACTGGAGATAGAGGAAGAAGAAATTTAAGGACAAGGCGGCGGAGAGGATGAGGAGCAGAGCACCCCATTTATTTTGAAGAGACATGGCAAGGAGCAGTGGGATGGAACATAGAAAAAACAGAAATTGGATAAGTCACAGGTTGATCCGATGGTGTTAACAGAAGGCAATCTTGATGATAAAATCATGGACACCACGACTGAAGTGCTACAACAGTTTGAGCAGAAATACATGTAGACGCTGGGGAGCATCCAAAAGGATCTACCCAAGCTGTAGATCCAAGCAAGCAAAATACAGGTGGGCACTAGACAAGTGAGCGCAAAGCAAGCAAGTCTGGAAACTGGGACAAGACAAGAAACGAAGCTAGTAAGGACCCTAGACCTTAGAACTATTCCATTACCATATGGGTCCATTCACGTAGAGTCTACTGACGATCGCATTATCTTGAGTACAATCAAGAAAATTGGACTGAATATAGCGGATCTCTCCAACGAGACCCTCCACGCACTACATATGGGGGTGGTAGATGAATTGAGAACCAGGGAGTATCGTACCTTCAACCTCATCAGCGAGTACAAAGTCAACAATGAGAAAATGTTCGTTGAAAAGGCACAAGATTTGAAGCAAAAGGAGGCACTTCATATGCGTAGTTCAAATCTGAAGTCAAAAGTAGTAGAGGCATGAAAGACAGTGCCTGAGCTTCACATCCTAGAGGATGCACAACGAGAAGCAAAAATCAGAAAACTAGCCACTGGTGTGTGTGAGGCTAAATCATAGGTTGGACAAGTTGTGTTTGAGCTCAACATGAGTATCATAGAGGTGTAGTTAAAATTGCAGCCCACAACTCCACCTTAGGTCTAGGAGGAACGTGGAGTTGCAACAAAGGCATGGCTACATTGGATGATGCCATAGCCACTGACTGTGCGACATTGTTTGAGCAGGCTATGGAGATCATTACCAATCTTTAGGAGGACCCAAACCTGCAGACACTGAACACAGTGGTAAGGGAGCTGCAGTAGAAATATGATGAATTCAGGGCGACTGCACACTCCTTAGCACCAAAACAGTGCCCTGCCAAATTACATGAAGGAAAGAAACTACTGGCACGGGTGGAGGAGGCACAGAATAAGGAGGCCTTGGTAAAGGCTAGGTTGCAGTCTTGGTTGGAGGAGGCTTATCAAGTCACGACTACCATTTAGGATAAGATTAAAGGACTTTAGCAAAAAAAACAAATGATGAGGTTGGCCGTAGGACCACCCACAAAAAAATTGGTCGAGGAAGTCAAGAAGGTAGCCACACAAAGCGTTGCGTAAGTTGCAGCTATCTAGGTGGAGCTAGGGGATCTTTGCAGTAAGGCCACATCGCCAGCAGAGTGACTCAAGGACGAGTCAAGATATTTGTGTTGGGGGCCTGTTGGGATAAGGTCCCCTAGGTCAGTTTTAGGGTTAAGATAACCCAAGTTTTGATATAGTTTTTTAATTAATGTAAAGTCTCCACGATTTGTGGATGCAGAGCACTTAGATGAATAGGAGTCAAAGGGGTTTAGCCCCTTGTTTTATGTAAATTTTGAGTCGGTTTTGAGATTCACCCATGGTTCGTGGACCATGGAATTGTATGAAAAAGGATATAAATAGTTGTGTCTTGGAGAGTCTAAGGCATAATAATTAAGAATTGATGATAAGGAAGGGGAAGTGATAGCGAGGAGAAGTGAGTAAGGTAGAATAGAGGCTCTACAGCTGAGTGTGCAAAGGCCTAGGTAGAGTCTACAACTAAGTACAGGGACCCCTGCCACTGAGTGCACAGGGTAGTTTTGAGTATATAACCTTAATTTGAAGATCAATGAAGATAATTTCCGAAGAATTCCTGCATATTTCTATTTATTTATGTTAATTTTATATTCTGTCGACGAATGCTGTTTTATGGAATATTTATTGAATATTACTCAATTCTCTTGAATAAGTGTTAATGATGTACACACTACATGTTTAAGTACTTTCGCGAAGACTTTGATGAATTCTATGATGTTTACTAATAACTTAAGTAAATCTACACGAACCCTAATTTAGGACTGCTCTCTGATGCATGTAAGTGGACATATTGACTATTAGAGGTCTGAAAGGACTGATTGTAGACCTTCGCGAAGGTTTGAAGGCTATTTTAACTGAGTTTCAATAGTTTTACCTAAGAGTGTATCAATCTACACAAAGACAGATCTAAGGCGCTGGAAGACATCATACTAGTCTTTGGATGTAGAAACTTGGATCTTACATCCCCCCATATTGCTTCAGGTGAGACTGTAGCCTACGCTACGTAGGTTGTTGCCGAAAGGTCCAGTAGTGTAGGGTTTTTTTGGTTGGTGTAGCTAACTCTGAACCTCGCTCGGGGCTCCCTAAGCCAATAGAACTTCATGAAACTTTCAAAAATGATAAATAATATCGAAAAAATGATACTAATGCAAATACTTGAACAAAGACTTGAATGGAACCCTACTAGCCATGACATGTATTTTGTCAAACATGTCACAAATATGCATTCTACAGGACATAACAACATATATGAGCATAGGGGTCTCATACTTATCTGAGAATTTCTAAGAAGCATTGATGCCTCATCACATTTGTTGCAGTATCATCTATTAGGTCACATATTCATTGTTCATTCATTTACAAATCAAAACATGATGAGAGACATACATCATCACTGTCATAAAACATGCTCATAACCAACATATAACCAACGAAAATAACAAGGATATAACGTCCATAAAAACCACATATAAACAAGTATATTTACCATCTGATATAAGAGGAAAGAAGATCTTATTAAAATATGCAAAATGCAACCAAGTCTTGGACTTCGATGAACCACCCGACCATAGACTACGCTGAGCGAAATCTCTCTTTCAGCCAGTCACCCCCATGCCATATCCCAAGTATGAATGTGGGATCTCATGGAAAAATACAAATAAAACCAAACTAGGGCTTCTAGAGGCCAAACCACCTCAACCCTCAACTAGTGATTCCACCTAATGGTCATACATCACTAACCATCATTAGATTGGTCTCTACCCAAGTTGTCCAAGGCTCCATAGCATCTATTCCAACCAAGGCTTCCAAGACTAGTAACTCAAACCACAACTACTATCAGGATTCTAAAGAGTTTTTCCAACCATATATTTTAGGACTAGTAACTCAACCCACCAAGGGCTTCCAGATCATTTTTCCAACCAAGGATTCTAGGACTAGTAACTACACCCAAGTTTTTACAGGGTTTCTAGAGCATTTTTCCAAACAAGGCTTCCAAAAACTAGTAACTCAACCCACAACCAAGGAACATGAGAACCAAACAGAAAATAGGGATGAAACCAAAAACACAATGGCTATATAGGAAATGGAAAGACTAGGGAAAACCACTATCAATCAAGGAAATCCTCCATGCTAATGACTGGTCATAACCAATAAACCACATGCATGCCAAAACTAGCAAGGAAATCATACATGCAATTCGGTACCTGCAAGAAAAACCCATTGTAGCTGTTGATCACGATGTCCTCTTGTGCCTTTCTTCTCTTCCTTTTCCTCCTTACTCCAAACCCCAAGTATGACACACTGCTCCAAGAAAAATCTAAGTGTCCAAGAGTATGAGAGAGAGAGTAGAATATAAGAGCGCCAAAACTAAATTGAAAAAAGGTTACAAACTGATCCTCAAAAGCATTTTTATAAATGAGCCTCTATTTTCTTCATTTCCATTATTTTCCTTCATTTTCCTCCTCACATGTGACCTTTGATATTTGACCTTCCTTTTCTCCTAATTTCCTTTATTTTCATAAATAAAATATTAATTAATGCCTCAACCCTTTCCAAAGCCTTTGCCATTGCCTCTGCTAATTTTAATCATAAGTGATCCCCGTCACTATGCTTTTTACCAACATTCATATTGGAATACGTGTCCCATAACCGTGGTTATTAATTTTCCTGTATAAACTTTTATTTACATGGAATTTTCACCAAGTTTGTTACAAAACCCTCTCCCTTGGGGGAACATCATCCTCGGTGTTCAACGACACCTACAACCAATAAAACTGCTGTAAGAAAAACATACTGCCCAAGGAGCTTTATAACTTAGCTCGATGCAATATTTACAATAATCAACTTGCTTGGAAGCAACCAAGATGAAAACATAACAACATGACAACCATAATGACAAGACACCCATACCACATATTGGAGCTTTATAACACAACTCATGACAGTATTGACGTCCATATACATATGTACATATACCAACACATCACAACAAACAATATACAAAAAAAATTCGCTCAACCAATGAATAGTGAAGGATACATAGCCCACATCTGATCTTCCATTTCCCATGTAGCTTCATCGGGCCTAAAGTGCTTCCATTGCACTTTAACCTTCTCGATTTATCGTTTCTAAGGAATGAGCATATTTCTCTGCAATATGCATTGAGGTTCCCGCTGGAATTCTCCTTTTGGTTCCACCTGCATTACAAACCATTCAATCACATGATCAACATATTTAACATACTTCTTATGCAATGACACATGGAAAACATCATGGAATTTCATTGTCGGAGGCTGTGCAAGTCAACAGGCTATTGGTCCAATCCTCTCAAGAATATTGAAAGGTCCACGAAAGTGAGGTGCCAGCTTGGCACATGATCCAATTATCAAGGGGCTCTTCTTGGGCTTGATATGAAAGTACACCTATTCCCTCACTTGAAAATCCTTAAACAACCTGTTCTAATATGCATAACGCTTTTGCATGTCCTATGCTGCCTTTAAATTCTACTCAATAACATTTCCTGTTCCACTTCTACCAAGATGTTTGGTCCTATCAACACCTTGTTTACTGGATCACTCCAACATATGGGAGTATTACAACTCATCCCATAGAGGGCGTCAAACAGACTCATCCTCAAATATTCCTGATACCCATTGTTGTAAGCAAATTCTACCAGTGGAAGGTTCTCTTCCCACTTTTACTGCTAATGCATTGCGTACATCCTTAACATATGTTGACCCTCTCTGTTTGTCCATATTTTTGTGGATGATAAGCTATGCTGAAGGTCAACTCTATACCCAAATCTATAAATAACTCTTTACAGAATGTACAAGTGAACTTGGCATCCTTATTTGACACAATCTTCTTCGGAACACCATTCAACCTCACTACATCGATGATGAAGACCTGTGCTACATCATTAGTTGAATAAGTAGACTTCACTGGAATGAAGTGCGCTAGCTTTGTCAACCTACCAACGAAAACCATAATAAAATCATGTTGTCTAGATGTCCTCGGAAAACTTATAATGAATTCCATGGAAATTTCCTCCCATTTCCACTCTAGAATTAGAATCGGCTGTAGTAGACCACTTGGATGCTTACAGTCTACTTTTACCTGTTGACAATACAAGCATCTAGCCACAAAATCTACCACTTTTTTCCTCAAGTTCCATCAATAATATAATTTATTCACTTTTTTTAATGTCTTATGATACCCTAAATGATCTGAATATCGCTTAGCATGAAAGTCCCTCAAAATAAGCTTCTTGAGCTCACTATTTTCTATTACATATATCCTGTCCCTAAATATTACCAAGCCATCAGTTGGGAGACGATATTCCACATCTTGATCACCTATACCCTATTGTAACCTATGCATAAGCTCCATGTACTTTTTGTTATGAAACTATCTCACAAAATTATAGAAAAGAAAGATCAACGCCTTAGAAATCAGCCTCTTCAAGGGGGAAACCTCCTTTACATTACAGAAATGAACAATTGTTGGTTGATACAAATGAAAAAACCTCCTTTCTATATATAGGAGTCTAAGGGGTCACAATATAATCAAAGCCAACATAACAATAATAATATAAGGGCGTAACAATAACAATAGTGGACTTATATGACGCACAATAATAACTATATG
>APFE030466149.1:15675-57371 GCA_000404065.3 Pinus taeda
TATGTTGCTTTGATTCCATAGGTGCTCTTTGAAGTTGGATAGATGAAGAAGAAGCGGCGAAGATCTATCAGAAAGGAAAGGAACCAAGCAAGGAACCAAGCGCAAGACTGAGGTTGGTGTCCTTTGTTCCCTTCTTATCTACTTCTCATAAAGGAAAGCGAAAGTAGTTTTAACTTGTTTGTTTCTAAGATAGCTACCAATCTTAGTGGGAATAGTAGCTCCAAGTGGACACTATTCTCGATAACACCTTTACAACACTTGGCTACACACTAGTAGAACTCTAGCTCTCTGAATGGACCTTATTTGTTAAAAGAAAGTATAACACCTCCATAAGTATTGTTCATTTCTCTATTCGTCTTGCTTTCCACCCTTGCTTGATTGTATGATGTAGCATCTACGAAGATCTTTGTTGATCAACACACATTCCAATCCAATTCAACACAATTGTTTCGATTGGGGATGAGGGGTATATTGGTGCACAAGCAGTATAGTCTTCAAAGTTTTAGTTTCATCTCTGGTTTTGCTCTGTTGCCAGCATGCCTGGATAGTACCCCGCTGGAGTCACGCAGGAACACAAGCATCACTTTGCTACCAATGAGCCTAGTCAGTACCCTAGCAGAGTTACTTGCATCACCTCTCTGTGTAGGAAGCCTTTCTCTTCTTTGGCCTTATTCATTTTTCATTTTTTTCAAAAATTTTCACTTTTTCATTTTTTTCATATTTCATTTTCATAACTGTGCATAACACTTATTCATTTCAGAGGTGGAAGAGGGATCCTGAATTATTAAGAGTAGAAGAGGTTGTTCCTTCAAAAAAGTAGTTTATATATACCTCTGACGTGCTTGTTAAGGTTTTTCCCCTCACCTTACCTTACTTGACTGAGCTGACAAAAATTAACCCAAAACAACCAACTACAGTAGGTGACACTAGTTAGCACACAAACATTGTGTTTTCATCAAGGTTCACTTCAAAAAATACGTATTTTCCATTGACTTATCATGGACTGAAGATAACAAGTTCTTCATACACAGGCAAGACAACAAATAACCAAGTATTGATAACTGCACAAGTCCTCTTGTACTTTACCCACCTTGTTCAAGAGTCACACACGGTTTCATGTGAAGCTAACCTACAAGTGAAAAACAAGAAAACAAACACAAAACAAAGCAAAATTAGAAGTAAATGTGAAAGAAAAGCAAGTAAGAAAACAAGCAAGCAAACATTCAAGGTAAGAAGCAAAAAAGGAAGCAAGCAAACAAACATTCAAGGTGAGAAGCAAACATACATGCAAGCAAACAAACCAAAAGAAAAAACTACTCCTACTCCTAAGCTAATGGTGAATGAGCCTGATCATGTGAAGTGATACTTCCAATGTAGCCACCGGTGCATTGTTTGACCCATGTTGGTGAAGACATGGTTTGTGAACAACATAGTTGTGTGAACCAACAAACAAGAGAGATATAACAATGAAGAAAAACACACTCCAAGTCTAAATGTGTCCATAGAACAAAAGTGAGTGGCAGTGCATGACATGAAATCTGTGGAATTATCATAATTTTGTGCAACACTACGTGCAACTGTTAAGCATACACAAACTATTGACTATGACATGCAAGAAAACTAAAGAAACAAAGACAACTTGTGTTGCACACGTGTGCTTTCTATGTAAGTTTCCTCCAATGCATGAGCAATGGGATTGTGTATTTTGAGTGGAGGAAGTACGATCTATGTGTGAGGTTGATCTTCAATGCATACAGATGAGTGATGAGGAGTCTTGGGAATTTTAACAATTTTTGGATTAGAAGCAAAACCAAACTCAAGATAGTGAGAGCCTAACATAACCATTAGCTCAGGCTGAGGTCCCTCGATAGTCTGGGGGGTTTTGAATTCATCAATAGATAGATCATCACAAATAGGTGGCTTCAGAAAATTAACTGTGATAGAGTCGTCATCGTGATCGAATATGGGAGTAAATAGATCATGATAGCTACAATCAGCGAAATCAATGATTTCATCGACATCCTCATGAACCGATGAATCAAATAGAGGGGTAGATGAGAAGTGGAAAAATTCACCCTCTATGTTTCCAGAAAAGGTAGATGAAAAGTCAAGTGGATTTTCAATGAATAAAGTATCCTCTCCATTGTCGGATTATCGTCTAACATCTGGTGTGTTCTACGAATGATCAACAATTGGTTCATCCATAGACGGAGATACACATGAGAAATATTGGATGGAAGAATCACCAAATATGTCAGGAAAACACGGAGGAGGCTTGGACAAAAGGAAGTCATCCTTCGCCAAGTGTTGTTTCTCAATGACAATGCATGTTGGTTGTGCAACATCAACTCCATCGATGGCTTGATCCTCATTCACAACAAGTGTCAAGTTTGGAATGGAAGAACACAAGACAATGTCATCTGGAGGATCATCCGAGTATGAAGACAGAGGTTGAGGTACAAAATACATGTGAGAACCCAGTGGATTCACAAACAAGCTTGCACACAAATCAGAAGGAGAAATGTCAGGAGGATGTGACAGTTGAACAGATGTGTTGCATGGTTAATGGTGGAGTTGTTTGATAAGGGGATGGGGGACAGTCACTTGTGATAGTGACTGTGTCCATGTATGATTGGGAAACTCCATCACCGAAGTATGCTAAGCGGGGCTTGGGCTTGCACTTCTTCTTAGGATTGACTGATTTGTTTAAGGCAATACTCGAATCTATCCTAGAGATATGGAAATTTCATCTAGCTTTTTAGAGCTTCAAACTGCAAATCACGGAAGCGCAGCCAAAAACCCATGGGTGATTCATGCGGGGCCTTCCATTGTTATAATTTTTTTTGGTCAAGAGGTTCTGGATCAAAATGATGGAAAGTAGATTCAATGAGATCACATAACTATTCAAGTGAGTGCATGCTGTCAGCTGGCAAACTGTAGCACCAATGTTGTGGGGATTCGTGAAGTGTGTATGCAAGGAGTAGGCTAGCCTCTTCATCAGAACATTCATCTATCTTGTCAAGCATGGCAAAGAAGTCTTGTAAGAACATAGGCCATTCCACTTCACCTTCACCATTGTACGTGAATTCAAACAAGAGATAAAAAACTCCCTTGTGATGTTGAGAGGTTCGGCACACGAAAAACATTGTGGAGGGATGAGTGTAATAGAATCCATAATAGATGTGCAAAGGTTCAAAATAGGATAAGAGGACACATCTTTTCATTTGGCCCTCCTTTTAGTGCCAGAAATGTTGATGGCACTAGACCCACCAACATGTCAAAGGATCTCCTTGGTAAGAAGTCCCATCTAGACCTCAGACCATTTGGTGTAGGAATCCCAGCAGTGGGTTATACAATATCGCCTTGACCATGATTACGCGCAAAGGCAAGTAAGATTTACCAGTTGGTAGCAAGGGTATGAGATATTTATTAAGTGAAGGAAGGTGCATGAGCAGTTCTAACACATAGAGGGTGAGGTGAGTGCACCTGTTGGAAACCTCTGAAAGCACATAGTTAAGAAGGGAACACATGAGCAAAGATGCATCATGGACTGGAAGGAAAGTAAGCTCGCAATCCAAAGTGATGGTTAAAAAAATAACACATTTCAGTAAGATTAATACATACATATATAGAAAATAGCTACACATGCATGAGTAAGAAAACAAATACATATATAATTTAGAGTAAACAACATAGCTTAAATACAGTACAACATATGCATGAAACCTGTTGGCTCTGTTGTATTAAGAAGTGAAAGTTCCAGTCATACAATACAACCATGACCAACCACTAGTTCCGACTGCAAAATGCTACAAACACTACTACCTACTCCTCCAAAGAGATATACTAGCTCTGCACAGTGGAGAAGCCAAGTCTCGTTACAATACTTTCCAAGCTTTCTCTAAGATACTCCTGTTGGAATATTAGCTAACCAAAAGCCCATGTAATGAGTTATGAGGGACTATATATAGCAAAGGGTGGGGTGGCCCTTGACATTCCATTTTGGACTTTTCATCTACCCTCATGATTCTTCATCTACTCTATGACTATTACATCCGACTATCAACACTTGAACTTCCACCTGACAAGACGTTACATTAAATATGAACATGTACCCATGTGAGACAAAATATGCTTGAGAAATCCATACAAGACATCACTATGACTCAGAAAAATGTGGGAAGACCAGCTCTTCGACATCCTCACAGTGGTCGACAATAACAAACTGATGCCAAGCTCAATAGTCCACGATGGTGTCTGTGTACTCTATGGTAACATATTTTTGGAAACGAACTCTTGCCTCTGTACCATCCGGGTACACTACTCTAGCTCCTCTGTCCAACTCACCTAATAACATGTGCATTATTGTTTTGAGTGCAGTCGGACCAATGACATACTGATGCATGGTGTCTGCACTAATCACCAAGTCTACACTGGTGGAGATGTGCATCAACTCATCAAAGTACGAGTCAAGCTCTAGTCAAACTTGTTCCTTTTTCTTTGCCTCAGTGAGTGTCCCAATAGATGGGATCGCATGTGCGTGCACAACAACATCCATACTCCTGAATACTCATGTATGGGAAGACTGCAAACTAGTGATAAGCTACAGGAGCTCTTCATATTTTTGGATCTGACTCTAGATGTGTGCCTTCAGCTCGACCACTCTAGGATTCATCATCTTGGGCAACTGTAATGGGGCTCCCTTGTATCTCATTGTCCATGTTTGCATGTAGTCAACACCAGTATGCACGTTTGACAAGATACATGCTCTCCTACCACATCGCTGCTACCAACTGTTGAGATGGACAACTGCCTTATACATTGTAGAAAACATGGAATACAATGCCTGCATGACTATCTCAAGGTACAATACCTCATCCAATATTTCCTTCTTCAACTCTTCTTGGGTGGATGCTATAACCAGTTATCCTCCCTGCTTGGTCGTCTATAACTTAGTCATTCACTCATTCTCAGCTATCAAGAAGCGAACACTCGAGCTAGTGGCTTTGGCATATGCTCTGGTAGCATTGGCCAATGTTGTTCGATGTTCGCGCACGTTAGACATGATCACTTGTTCCTCAAACTGCGTAGGAGATTTTTTTTTCATTCGGAGTAGACACTCTACGGGATCGCAGAACTCTATGTTGCAATTCATCGAATGATATGTTGTGCATCTCTTCCTTCAGATTGTCTCCAAGGACATCAATGTCTCCTTGGTCACTTGAGACTTGCTCTACTTCTAGATCTAGTGGAGCTAGTAGGTCAACCTCTTGGTGGTGAGGCATGAGTTTGATGTCTTGCTCTCACTCTTGCTACTCCATATCCATATCCATGTGCTCAAGTTCTTGTTCAATCTCTTAAGTGAAGTCCTACTCCTACGACTGCTCACCCTTTTTGCTTGGTGACAACTATTCAGATGAGTCCACTACTTGTACAAGCACAGTTTCATCTATATGTACATGTTTCACCCCCCATTGTACCTATTATTGCTACGCTTTCTTCTCTTGTCTATGCAGCTCCTTTTCCTTCTAGAGTTGGTCCTTCAACTCATAAAACTCCTTCCCTATTTTCTCCATCCTTTGTTTCTCTCTCTACCTTTGCACATTCCTCCTATCATGTTGTTTCCTCTTCGCCTCTATTGCCAAAGTTTCTTTTTGTACATGTGATTCTGCTCTAAACTTGCATCTTTGTTCTTCCTCCACATTGTTGACAATCTTTCTCTTGCCTTTGTCGCACACTGGTATGTTTACCTCTGCTGGTGCTGTTGCTGGTGCTCTCTTGGATGTTGCTTCACATTGCTTCGTTAACCATTCCACAATGATTCCTACCAGATGATTGGGCCTTAATAAGTTGTAAAAATATCTCCATCGGTCTTCTTCCATCCAATGACATGCCCTATGGATCCACTGAAATTGTACTCTCATGCAATTCTCTTTCACAATGCAATCCTGGTAATATGGATTGTAACTTTGGACATCGAAATGATATTTCTTCATCTCCTCCATTTTGACATCCACATGCTTGATATTCCATATCTCATATAACCCGATCCACAACAAAAGAGTGGGCCAAGGTGCCTTCTTCTTCTGGTGTAGCCTTGTGGTGAAGCAAAATTATAAGTGCAAACACAACCGAATTCCTCTAGCCTGATAATGGGTCTAGCCATAACAGATACATTCTATGGAAAATTTCCTTAGGTTAGAATCAATCAAGAGGGCCTACCTCTTGATCGCTTATCCTGTTTGATGAAGTCTTCTCTTGCTCACTCCAGCAATCTCTTACTTCCTTCCTCAAGTTCCTGAAACAAGTAAATAACAACAACACACAAACATAATAATAGAAAATTTTCAATTCAACCTACTTAACGAGTCAAGAAGCATTAAGACATGGATATTTAATATTACAAAACATGTAGGAAATCAATCGATACTTGCACATATTAATATCAAAGAGAGATTACAACCATTCATCTTGATGCTGTAGCCTTCCTCTGACAAGACTAGGTTCCCACACACTTCTGCTAGCATTCCATGATGGCTTCAAACAAAAATAGTTTAAAGGCTCTTCCCTTTAGGCTTCACTCCAAACCAAAACACACTTCTCTCTCAACACAACTAGATAGCTACAACTAGTAATAGCTTGCTTGTCTACTCCAAAGTAGTATCAACACTCAACAATAACTCTGCCAAAACTATCAGTTGTGACTAGCTTTTGCTTGGGAAGAAGGGAGGTTTATATATGAAATATGGATGGGAGAAGGACTTATCCCTTGAGGTAGTACCATCATTATAGGGGAAAGGAGCCCAAACTGTCATCTTTGACCCCATCCGACCAAACCATTTACCAAACTTTTGTTATGGAGCTTCTATAAATGGAAGCTTTGGCTCTAATTTAAAAAACTTTCCATAACTCGACCGATGTGAATAAAACACAGCTTAGTCACTCGATCAGTGTGTGGAGTAGTGCTAATCTCTGCACATCAGCATGAGGGAGATAGAGGCCATTAGCGCCAATCTTGTAAACTAGGAAAAACGTAAGTTTTAGGGGTAATGGTGCAAAAGGGAAATGATCTGTTCATGAAGAGGGACATAATGGGAGTTTCTTCATGAAGGCAAAGCATGCGGGGTTCACTATAGATATCCTCCAGGATCAAGGAGTAGGAAGTACAAGAACAATGAAATTTTTTTTTGTAACAGATGCCCCCTAAAGCGTGAAGGCTGAGCTGGAGTGAGGGATGAAATGCTTTCTAAATCAGTGTAGGGAACCGGTCTGCCGTCGAAAAACCTAAAAGAAAGTACAAATACATATACATAAACTGAGATCTTTGTCAAATGAAACATGAATCATGGCATGGATGCAGCCATCCAGAGAATGATCATGTAAATGGATCAAGGTATGGCGTAGCCATCCATCAAAGAGGATCATAATGAAACCAAGGTATGGTCGCAATTGTCCAATAATGAGAAGGATCACATATGATAACTCATGGTCTCGTCACTGCTAGCCATCTAAAAGAGACATACATATCATTATAAACCATGTCACACCACTTCACAACCTGAACGTGTGTGATCTGAGTCTATGGTCTTGCACTCCAACACGACCCAATCAAAGTACAAATCCTAGCATGAGAATAGATATGTTGACATCAAACATGCTAGAAAATCGCTTGATTACCAGTCAATGATGTAAACTGTTAACAAGTGCGAGAGAAGCCACCAATAATGACAATGGTTCTAAGGTACTATCAGTGCAATTCATGGAATGTAAATACAGGGACTAAAGTCTAACACCCGCGAAATCACTCGATCAAAAGCTGATGATGTGAACTTTTCGTCGAGTGAGAAGAACTTTCCATTAGGGGATCCAAGCTCTAAGGTACTGGAAGGGAGTCTCTCGATAACCTTCTTGGATAATGAGTTGAAGTCGATAGAAGGCAACTGTGTTGAAGGAGGGCCATAATGAATCCCACATCATCGACATGAGACAAGAGGGTGTAAAATAATTTTGGATGATACAGAGAATCAGAGGTAAGTGTAACTATAGAGGGACAAGTCTTGAACATATCGGCGACACAACTGGGAGTTTGGTAGCTTTTGGATCCATGGGATCGGTGGTCATGATGATGTGGCAGAGATCAGATGGAAGGAAAAAATGAACGACCCAAACCAAGGAAGGTCAACAATACAAAGGAGGATGTCCCAACCTGACACAAAGCAAAGAGTGTCATGTTCAAGAGTGAGCTATTAACACAACTGATAGATTTCCAAATTTTCCCCACCATTTCTAGCTAGTACATCGATTATTTTTGAATCGCAAGCTTGAAGGGGATAGCATATGCTTGCACTATAAGTTCATCCTTCAGATTAATCCGGCCTAGTAAGTTTAACGAGCCTGAGGAAGGAGAAGCTCATGTTCATCATGGTGATGAATCCGATGTTGTTTAATAGTTTAACGAGTCTGACAAAGGTGTAACTCAGTATCTTTTTCATGTTTAGAGAGTTTGAAAAATATATGTAAAAGAAAACTCCATGTCATCCCTTTTTGTAAATTTGTGTCTCTCAAGCTCGAAAAGGTAGAAAACAATACTTGAGAGAACTGCTTGACCATTTCAGTCAAGGAGTACCTTTTTCGTAAATAGTGCATCCTATCCTGAAAAAGGGGTAAACTTATACTAGGCGCACAATGTTTCACATTTTTTAACGAGTTTGAAATGATAAGGGCTCAACCATCTTTTTGCTTTTAAAGGGTCGGAAAAGAGTTGAAAGTATACCCCCAATTTTTATTCTCTTTAACAAGTCAAAAAGGGAAAAATGTGACTCATCGTCATCATTGAATATTCATCACATGTTGTTGCACAAGTAAGGCAAAGTGTATTATCGAGTCCTTGAGGTAAAATAGGTCAAAAACATTTACAAAAACTGATATTTTCATGAAAAATGAATAAAAAGAGGAAAAGTAAATATATTTTTACCATTTACCATTTTACCTTTGTAGTGAAGACTTTTAACCCTCTTTTTCCCTAGTTGTTCCAGAGTAGATTGCGGTATATCCAAGAGGTCAATCGACATGCCTTTAGTTCGAGGTAACAGTTGAAGCCCTGAGCTCCATTTTCATGCCATTCATTTATGTTTTTAGCAATTTTTTTGGTTTTTTATGGAGGTTTTTGAGAAACATTTTCGCCCTCGGTTGGTGTCATTTTCGAATAGGGAAAAAATCATTTTTCCTCATAAACTAACCATTTAAACCTAAATTTTATGTGCCAAGGATGATTATTGACTCAAATTAATGGCTTTTGCAGGAGATAAATTGCCAAAAATGGTGGATTGGAAGGAAAGGGAACACGAAAATGTTGATACCCAGCAATGAATGATCCAAATTTCCTAGAGGCTTTTAGGGCTTGTGGGCTCCTCAAATTCTTCCTTACATCAGGGAGGCGGGCCCAAGCCGAGTTGCTTCAATACTTGATAAGCCTTTGGGACATTAATCACGAGATTTTTGTCATTGGGGACTAGGAGCTAGAGTTGACAACTTTAGATATCTACTTCATCACTGGACTATCTCACAGAGGTGAGCCAGTGAACTTGTATGGGTCACGTCTGGTCAGGGCAAGCATACCTTCCCTGCTCGCTAAACACTACAGTGAGGCCCTTAAATCCAAGAGTGGGAAGATAGAGATTTCGAGTGTGTGGGATTTGACACTGAGGGTGCTTTTGTCGACTATTAATAGAGTCATGGGTCCCAGGTGGAACATGAGACTAACAAGTCGAAGTTCCTTTATGCTATTGACTACACAACTCCTACAATCTTCAACTAGGTAGAGGGCATGAAGACGAACATCAAGCGCCAGTCATCCAAGGCTAAGGTGGGGAATCTGAAGCAATTTGGCTTCTGATTAGTACTTGTGACCTTTTTCCTGGAATGAGTGCCACTATTCTAGTATCAGTTGACTAAGGTTGATCCTCTTATGCCACATGACTTGGGTATGGCCTGCTCAAGTAATTTGATGCCCAGGATCACTAGGGTTCAGCATATGTTATTCTGACTTGCATTCTCCCCATGGCTATGACGACAGAAGATCATCATGGAGGACTAGCCATACCATGGCACTGATTTCCATGGAGACACAAATATGCCCTTACCAAATGGAGAGGACTTTGACGATGAAAGTAACAAATAAATTTTTTTATTTTGATATTTTTTAATTGTTTTTGGTATACGCATTCTTATAACATTTCTCTTGTTTATGCAGATGTTGGACTAGAGAAGCTAGCTGAGATGTCCCCAATATCTAGGCGCATACCTCACCCTATCGATGATGTTGCCCCTTATCAAATTAGAATCGATGGGATTGATGCCCCCGATAGTTGACAACAAAGATTTCTGCTGTGATTGGTAGATTTGGAGTACCTCGAGAGCCAACATGGTTAACAACGCCTGAGCCAAATCATAAACAATATTATAGTGTTGATTGGCTCGGGCATTGGGATTATATGAGGATTTCTGCAGCACACCTTAAGAGGGTGCCCGCATAGCGGAATCACGGTTAGGGTGCTCGATTTTCAGAGGGCAAGAACTCGGGGTAGAAGAAGAAGGTACAACTTCTTTTTCTTTCCCAGCTGTTGGAGCTGGAGTTTGATAATATTTCGATCGAGTAGCCACATTAATTGGCATGCTCATCATGAACACTTAAGATCCAAAGGAACCAGATCGGGGTTGTTCTACCATTTGGGTCTGCTAAGATAAAAATGGATCTTTAATGACAACATAGGTCCCTTTGAGCAGGTGGCTAACTTTAGATCATCGAGGAAAATCCTTAATGTAGTGATCCTACTCGCAAATGAGGCAAGAATACCTTGGTTTCCGTTGCAAAGGTTCACCAACAGATGATTTGGGAGGACCTTGTTTCAAGGCATTGGCTTTAGCTTTGCCTTTTCCTTTCTTCTTTCTTTTCGAGGATTTGTCCTCTGCGGTAGACTAGACGGTATAGACCTCTGAGGTTTTACCAGGGCCATGTGGATTTTGAGATGAACTATTAGGAGCACCATTTGAGACCAACTTCTATTTGGAAGAAGTTTTAGCAGGGGTTTGGGATATTGAACCAATAACTCCATCGATAGGAGGAATAGTTGGTGACTTTGATGTTGCGGGATCAGATGATGGCTGCAGAGCATTGGGTAACAACTCGTACAAAGTGCCAGACTAAGATTACACCTAATCAAAGTACTGGGCATGAGCAGCTTGGTCTTCAGTGATGCATCCACCCATACCTATATCGCGAGCAATTGGGGATATGAATGATTTGGTAAACCATTCAGTGGGAAACTGATTAGCTATCTCGAATTTGATTAGGCAATATCTACGTCTCCATTCGTGGATATGATTAGAGATGTGTGTTGTGGTGTCTTGCTTAAGTGATGTAGGAAAATAGGTGCCAGTTTCATAGCAAACTAGAAATTGAAAATGCACGAGGAAATCCATGGCTAACGAATTAAATTCATGGAAATTACACTAAGGTAGCTCGATGTACCATTTTATTGTGGCACCCGTGAGTGTTCGTTCGAAAATATGAAGATGAATGGAATCATCCACGTATGAGTTCGATGAGAACTAGAAGTGATATATCATCACATGGGCCTGCGAATATTCTTTAGCTTTTCCATCAAACTTTGGGCAATCACTTGGTATCTTGGACACCACTGGAGGCCAGTACGGCGAATGAAGGATCCGATCATTCGTAAGGCGCGATACGTCTGGTAACTCGAGTGTAGCCAAGCGAGGTAATTGAGTGTTAAAAGGCATGGGAGGTTGATAGGCGAGCCCATAAGGAGGAGCCCATCCCTGTTGGTAAGGATTTTGGCCCCATAGTGGGGGATTTAGGCCATATGGCATTTGAGGTTGCCCCCATTGTGGATTACCTTGACCATATGGAGGAATCTGACCTTGAACACCTTGAAACTGTCCAAGCAGGGGTTGCTCATAGGCAATGTATGGGTTAAAAGGCTACTGAGCTTGTTGACCTTGGACATATGGATATGGGACCTACTGTCTTGGAACATGGGGCAAATGAACCTGTTGTCCCTGGACAAGAGGGTTCTGGACCTGCAGTCCTTGGGCATATTAAGGTTGATATGATTGTTGCCCTTGGACGTAGGGGTTTTGTACCTAGTTCCGTTTGCTGATAGGATTTTGAACCTATTGACCTAGGACAAGAGGATTTTGGGCCTACTGCTGCAAGACTTGACATTGACCCTGCCCTTGCACGGGTTTACCTTGTTGGTATGTATACAAGGGTTGTTGCTGCCCTGGTTGGTTTTGTTGTTGTAAGGGCTAACCTTGCAGTTGCAAAATTTGTCCCTGGGTTTGCAAAGGTTGGCCCTACAAGGGTATAGGTTGAGAGGTATGTCGAGAATATTGCATTTGCTGCTACGGGGCTTACTACAACTGCTGTAAGGATTGGCCTTGCAGTTGTTGCAGGAAGCCTTGCTGCGAGATAATTTTCCCTTAGTGTTGTGCAGAGAGCCCTTGTTGCAAAAAAGGTTTCCCTTGCGGTACAAAAGGTTGCCCTAGCTATTGTAAAGGCTATCCTTGTTGTTGAAAGGGTACTTAAAAAATGCCCAAGAAATTACCAAACTGAATTTGGCCGTAGCCAAGATGGATGTAATACACATATTGGAGGGTGTAAGGTTGATTAACTAATCCTTGGGAACCGTATGGAATGTAAGGATTTTGGTATTGGACTTGAGCCCCATAGGGTTGAAGATACTGAGCATTGCTCAATCCAGACGGACCAATGGGATTTTGAACCTATTGGTATTGGACATTGCTTGATCTAGTAGGGTAAACAAGGTTATAAATAATACTAGAAGAGGGTTGGTTTATAGCAAGCATGTGATCTTGTGAGCCATTCACATTAGTGGCACCTGACACCGTAGAGATATTTAGGTTATGCCCCCCAGGTGGTGGCACAATCTGGCCACTAACTAATGGGATAGAAGAACTGACAGAGACAATATTTGAAACTGCTGGTTGTGACTGATGTGTAACTAGGATCGATGATAAAAGGGTATTCTGAATAGTGGGTTGCACTAGGATTGAAGTAACAACCTCTTGGGAAGTCATGTTCATGATGAACAGAGCTGATGTAGGCCTGATGCCTGATTCCCATACAGGATTATGGTAGAGTGATGAGGCACCAGGTGTGCCTAAAAATAAGTGCCCCAAAGACACATAGTTGGGTGGCAAACTGGGAGGAATACCTTCCGAATAAGGAAAACCCTTGGGAGGGAACTGCAATTGAAATTCTTTCCCCTCAATAGTGTGTGGAGTAGAAACTTCAGACTCATCTGGAGATGTGACTGGAGCATCACCTTCGAGTTCCATGTTTGAAAACAAATGATGACAAATGGCCGAATGTGTATTGGGGGATAGTTCCAAAGGAACACCCACCTGGTCATACGGACTGTAAGGATGCTATGGTGATATATCAACAACCTCAAACAGATGGTTTAGAGGATAGATAACTAGTCCAAGCTAACCGTCAGTGGTCGGTGAGTTCTCTGGAGTTTGAATGGGATTGTCCAGAGATTCCGAGCCAAGATTAGCGGATTACCCTGAATTGAAAGTAGGCGGAGGACAAGATGATAATGGTTGAAAATTCAAAGCAATTGCGAGTTCATCATTTTGGTCCTCAAGTGACTCTAATAACTCATGAAATGGCTCCTTAAACAATCTTTTAGATGGAGGAGAGGAAGAGGAATTGGGTGAACCAAATGGTTTAGCCATGATGACCTTGTCATAGTTGACGAAACAAATAACTTCAAGGCTTCAAAAATGTCCTTTTAAGGGAAATTACGATTTGGTCGAAAAGACTAACAGGATGTTTTGGATCACGGGAAATCAATTATTAATACACATAAAAAACTAATGTTCTTTCATTTTTTACGAGTCGAGAAAGAAAAAAAGATGACTCTATCACTTTTGATTGGAAACGAGCTCAAAAGGACAAGTGCTCAAATGATATTTTAAATTTAATGAGTCAAAAGATCAAATGACTGCTCTGGATGAGCTAGGTAAACAGGATTACCAGGCAATCATGAATTGTAGAATACCTCCTGGCGAACCAAGAAGTATGAGCAGGAAATCTCCTCAAATGTTGTGTTCGGTGTCACGTTTGGAAGGCGGCCGACTCAGCTTCCTATGGATAAAAGGATTGTAGCCTAGTGGGGTCTCCTGTTATATACTCGATGGTATGGGGAGCACAAATCCATGCTAGCATTGTCAAATGCCAAAGCTAATTACAACTGATAGGATTAAAGACGTCGGAACAAATCTCTAGCTTGGACCTTCTAGATATGATCGTTAATGTCAAATGCGCCTTAGGTTAATTGAATTAATTTTAGAGTTAATCTTGAGTTAAATTTCAGTTTTCAGGTCTTAGCTATGCTACTTGAAAAACCTAAAATTAAACTAAATGGGACAAGACCCTTTCATTTCGATGAAATGCCTACACAAGAGATGGTAGAAACTACTCAATCATATGCAAACAAAAAAGGAACTGAAAACGAAATGATCTTTCACTAGCTTACATATTTTTCTTTAAATAAACTAATGAAAAATACATTCCAATTCCTAATTTCCTAACAAGCACATATCTATTAGTCCTTTGTAACAAAAAATTCTCTTCCTTTTTCAAATGTTGATGCAATTCTAGTCTTTAAAAAGATGCACATTTCGTAACACAATGATGCAACATGCTAGAATTTCATACTTTCTCATGAAACAACGAAACAAACTTCACATACACACATTCAATGAAAAAGTTTTTGAGACAATGAGCTCTTCAAGCAGATGAAAACATGAAAAGAGAAGTTTGTTCAAATCAATGAGACACCAACTTTTCCAAACACAAGGCCAACAATGTAATCTATGTTGGAAAGAGACGTTCAAGCTAGTAATCGAAACTTTTTAATACTTGTGCAAAAAGAGGTCAAAGTCATAAAAAGGACCGAAAAACAAACACAAGGAGTAAACACACCAATAATCATACTTGGTGAGTCCACAAGTTGTTTAATGGGTGACCAACTAGATGCCCTAGTGTCACAGGCCACTCAATGACTCAATCAATCAAATAGCAAGATGACAAGCCAAAAATCAAGCAAAACCAAATGAAAAGTGGCTTTATAATAAGGGAGAAAAAAGTCGAAAGGGCTTATGGTGTCAAAAACACAAGAGTAGAACACACTGGCCAAGATTGGGGTCAAGCCCTAATCTTCACTTATAGGCATCAGTGTGACTGCCTAACTGACAACAAGCGCCAGAGGCTAGTTGATGTGACTATCAACGGATTAAGCACGTTGGCAAAGGTAACTAAGCAAAAAAAAATTTGAAACAGGGACCAGATATGCTACTATGAATTTTGGACTCGGGGCAGTAAGCAGGAGAAAAGAAACATAACCAAAGGGAAAACATGAAACTAGAAAAGTTCTCACAAAATCATGAAAGCCAAAACAAACAAAAAGATGGGATCTCCCAAGTGGAGTCGCCAATTTGTGGTGAAGTAAAATTATAAGTGCGGACACGAACAAATTCCTCTAGCCTGATAATGGGTCTAGCCACAACATATACATTCTATGGAAAATTCCTTAGGCTAGAATTAATCAAGAGGGCCTACCTCTTGGTCGCTTATCCTATTTGATGGAGTATTCGCTTGCTCACTCCAGCAATTTCTCGCTTCCTTCTTAAAGTTCCTGAAACAAGTAAACAATTCAACCTACTTAACGAGTCAAGAAGCATTAAGACATGGATATGTAATATTACAAAACATGTAGGAAATCAATTGATAGTTTCATATATTAATATCAAAGAGAGATTACAACCATTTGTCTTGATGTTGTAGTCTTCCTCTGGCAAGACCAAGTTCCCACACACTTTTGCGAGCATTCCATGATGGCTTCAAACAACAATAGTTTAAAGTCTCTTCCCTTTAGGCTTAACTCCAAACCAAAACACACTTCTCCCTCAACACAACTAGATAGATATAGCTAGTAATAGCTTGTTTGTCTACTCTAAAATAGTATCAACACTCAAAAATAACTCTGCCAAAGCTATCAACTGTGACTAGCTTGTGCTTGGGAAGAAGGGAGGTTTATATAGGAAATATGGATGGGAGATGGATACTCTTCTCATGGGAGGACTTATCCCTTGAGGTAGTTGCATCATTATATGGCAAAGGAGCCCAAATTGTCATCCTCAACCCCATCCAGCCAAACCAATTACCAAACTTCCGTTACAGAGCTTCTAGAGTTGGAATCTTTGGCTCTAATTTAAAAAAAAATCCATAACAGGACTGGCATGAATGAAACATAGCTCAATCGCTCCATTCAACGCATGGGAGAGTGTTAAAATTTGCACATCAACACTGGGGAGATAAATTCCATTAGTGTTGGTCTTGTAAACTGGGAAAAATAGAAGTTTTAGGGGAAATGGTGCAAAAAGGAAATGATCTACTCATGAAGAGGTACATAATGGGAGTTTCTTCATGAAGGCAAAGCATATGGGGTTCACTATAGAGGCCCTCTAGGATCAAGGAATGGGGAATATAGGGACAGTGTTAAAATTCTGTGTAACAAGCCTAGCTGATTGTCCTTCCGAGATGTGGCATGATACTTCTTGCATGGCAAGCTTTTCCATGGCAAATTTCAGCAAAACATGTAGAAGCTTCTTAGCATTGTACATCCGTATGAAGGTGTTGGATGATGACACATACCAATCTGCTATATCAATCAGTGCCTCCATTGCTGCCTTTAACATGCAAGGGGGATCCCACTCAAATATCATCTTGTACACCAGGGTAACAAAATGATCGGACTATTGTGTGATAACTCCTCTAAAGTTGCATTCAGAAAAGAGTTTGCCATAAGCGTTGACTAAGGTTTCTGCCAATGTTGATGCCCACTTCATGCCCAGGAACTCTTGACAGGAACAGATTGCATCCAAGATGTAGGCGGACATGTATATTTTTGCTTTTTGACCTTTGGGAGACTTCCGAACTCCTGTGTCCTATTCCTCCAGCTTGTGAGTGAATATGATGAACCAATTGCATGCTTTGCCTTCACTAGCCATTTGGTCCAACGCGATCACCCAACTTTGTGGGAAGGTCTCTATGCTCTCTTGGCCATACAAGTGACATGAAAAGATGAACAAGTATTGATACAACTTCGATAGTATATTTGTCTTGTAAATCTGGTTGGTTGTCATCCTAAATTTGGTTGGCTCCTTTACCCTGTTATTCAAGATATCCCTAGAGTTGGCATTGTTGTTTGGTAGGATGAAAGGTGTGCCCATGGTGATCACTGGTTCGACAAATATTACATCTCATGATAATATTGTGACCTAAAGGTAGTAATCTCTGTTCCGCTGACACTGCTCAATGTCATCGTCTCAGGATCAGTGTGCGAGATGATCCAAGGTATCATGCCCATGCATGGGAATCTAGGGTACCTACATGCAATCCAGTACAAGCCAGACTTGTGAATGTTCACATAGACTTAGTGGTCTTTGAGCTCTACCCCAAATGTGCCTGAGAATGCATCATTGGCCTCTTGCCATTTTAGATTGATGTGTTTGCCTACAATCAGCTTCTTGTCTTCATAGATCAGCAAACATGTAGACACACACTCAACCACTGCTCCAGTTGCGTTTCCGTCGGTGTCTTTTGACACTGCCGAGAGATGGATGAACATCTCCTATATCTGGATACATGGCAACATGTATTCCAAGAAATATGTTAGCTAAAAACAAATCATACTTGAGGGATGAAATGCCACATACCTAGGGATTGACTGACAAGGATTATGCAATTTTCTTGGGGAGGCTAGTAGACTAGCTATCAAAACTGCACAAAAAGCCATTCGGACCATCTAGAGGCTGGCAGGCTACTGGAACTGTGCAATGCACAATCCAGACTAGCCTATTGGGTGTTGTGATTGCGTAATCCACAATTTCATGAGGAAAGTGTTATAGGCCTGGGGATTGCATTGCGTAATTTTCTCAGCTAGCACTCACTATGTCTCAAAATTGCGCAAGGAAAAATTGGAGGGTAGTCACTGGCCAAAATTGTGCATTTTCTAGGAGGAGGGTAGAGCCTTCCCTCTTAGAATTGTACAATGTTGTCTTGGTGAGGCCAAGTCCGGGCCAAGGTCACCCAGACACGCCGATGGGAAACTGAAAGAAAATGAAGGTGTGAATGCATGGCAATGTTGAGTGTAAGTAGAGATGAATGATCATGCATGCAAATAGTGAATGCAAGATTCAAAAAATGGAACAACATGCATGTGTATGGGATGAGTCTATGAATTGGCAACCGTTCGTGCAAAATAGTTTCGTGCATGTAGCAGTAGTGAGAAGCTAACGAAAACTGAAACGGGTCTTGTACAAGCTAATATGCATGTGAACGACAACACACGTTCAAAGAAATAAAGAAAAAAACATCCACACAAGCCAAAACACAAAAGGGGCATAAATGCTGCAAAAGACAAGTTAAGCAGACTTACCCAAAAATAGTTGAGTTGGAGGTGTCGAAGACTCCTGGATGTGTTGTGGGATTTAAAAACTCCAAGATCAATGTGAAGAATGAGCTCTGAAGCATTCAATAAATAAGTTTGAGTCTCATGACCTGCATGCCACAAATATAGGAAAAAGCAACACTTGGAGGAAAGTTTCTAAAAAGATCTTTTCATGTAACCTCTAGCTACTAAAAATAGCTGCCTAAAATCTAGGGATTCTTTTTTCATGTTTCTTTTTTCTATTTCGGGAAAAGCCATCCCATGCATGCAAGTCAAGTTTTATCAGTCCCAGGTGGAACCGATGAACCTGAGGGAACATGCAATAGCCTGCTTGAGTGAGGAGAAATTTTGAACAGTTTCTGGGAGGAAGTTGAACTGGCTATCTAGAGGTATTCCATAATTTCCGGGAGGAGTAGCTGACTGCTGGCCAGAATTGTACAATTTCTGGGTTGAGCAGTCCTACTAGGATAGATTGTATAGTTTTCACTAGGATGGTTTGTTGACGGGATTGCGGAGTTTCTAAGCCTAGCGTGATACCAATCAAGATGGCTCAATTTATGTAGGGAAGACTAGTTCCCCTCTAGAATTGCACAGTTTCTTGAGGGAGCTGCTTAGACAACAACTGGACTAAGTTCGAAGTAGTAGTCTATGAAAGGGTTGAAGCAAACTATCATGCGCAAGCTAGCAAGATGCTAGAAAACCATTGAAGCTCATGTACTTGACAGTGCGAGACATGCTGCTAAGGATGGTTGGTTGGGAGGCTCCAAAATGAAGCTAAGGAAAAAATTTGGAGGGTGATTGTAGCTGCTACAACAGAGCCATACATCATCACTGTCATTAAACATACTCATAACCATCATATAACCAACATAAATAATAAGGATATAAGAAAAATAAAATCCACATGTAAGCCAATACATCCACACATGAAATACCAAGAAGAAAGAATTCTTATTAAGGAATGCAAAAGTCAACTAGATTTGGTACTTGCACAACCATCTGACCATAGATTGGTTTATTTCTTTTAGCCAATCACCATCATGCGATATTCCAAGCATGAATGTGGGACTCATAACCAGAAATCAACCGGGAATTCCCGAGGCTAAACCACCTCACCCTCAGCAATAGAAATTGGCTTGATCATAATCCTCACTGGATCACTAGGCCCTAAACAAGCATGGATGGCACTATATTTCTCCACCTACATTGTGATGAATTTTCTTAACTCCTAGTCTCTATGCTTTACCATACATTCTGCCACACAAGGATAGAGGATCCCTAGGCCTAATCGAGACTCCACCCTCCAGGATTTACCGTATATCCTGCCATTCACTAGAAAATGATTCCTATGACTGATCAAGGGCACCCACCTCTAGGCTTTACCATATATCCCACCATGATTCAATGGTTGAGGATACCTAGACCCACTGAGGTAACACAAAATTTGGCTTTACTGTAACCCACAGTCTGGTCGAGGGGTTACTACGCCAAGGCTTTACCGCAATCCACAGTCCAATTCAATGATTAGTATGCCATGTGTTATTTATTTCAGAGACCACCTAACTTAGTTTAGTATCCATCTGATAATCCAGCTCAACCAAAAACATGAGAACCCATCACACCATAGCTATCCAAAATTGGAATGGTAAGGCTGAAGAACATTGTCACACCTAGGAAAACCCATGCCAATGATAACAAGAGAACCAAGAACATACATGCATAACCATGCATGCCAAAACTAGCAAGGAAATCAAACATGCAAATCAATACCTGCAAATAATTCCATTGTAGCTACTTGATCCTTGCTTGATCCCTTCTTTCCTTTTCCTTCTTTTCTTTTCTTGATCCAAAGTTGAAGTGCTCTAAGAAAAACTCTAAGTGTCCAAGAGTGAGAGAGAGAGAATAGACAAAATTAAATTGAAAAAAGTTACAAATTGGTCCTAAGAAGCCTTTTTATTAATTAGGCCTCTATTGTCTTCATTTTCCATTATTTTCCTTCATTTTCCTCTTCACATGCAACCTCTGATCTTTCACCTTCCTTTTCTCATAATTTCCATTATTTTCATAAATAAAATGCCAAATAATGCCTATTTTCCTTTCCAAAGCCTTTGCCATTTTCCTTAACCATAATAAACCAAATGAAAAACCACACTAATATGTCTTTCCCAACATGCATCTTGGAATAAGTATCCCATAATTGTGGTTATTATTTTTCCTTTATTAACTTTTATTACATGGGATTTTCACCAGGGTTGTTACAGAACCCTCCCCCTTGGGGGAACTTTGTCCTCGATGTTAAATGAAACGTACAACCAACAAGACTTCTCAAAGAAAAACATACTTCCCATGGAGCTTTATAACTTAGCTCGTTGTAGTGTTTACATTGATCAACTTGTTGAGAAGCAAACCAACATGACAACATAACAACATGAAAATCATAATGGCATGAAACCCATACCACTTATTTGAGCTTTATAACACAACTCATTGTGGTATCTACATCCATATACATATGTACATATACAAAAACATCACACCAAAACATATACCAAAAACATTTGCTCAACTAGCGAATAGAGAAGGATACATAGACCACATCCGATCCACCATCTCCCATGTAGCTTCATCGGGCCCAAAGTTCTTCCACTACATTTTGAACTGCTTGATTGCTCAGTTACGTAGCATGAGCATATTTCTATGCAATCTACACTAAGGTTCTGGATAGAATTCTCCATCTAGCTCCACCTATAATACAGGCCAATAAATCACATGATCAACATATTTAACATACTTTTAAGCAATCAATCATGGAAAATATCATGGAATTTCATTGTTGGAGGTAGTGCATGTTGATAGGCTATTGGTCCAATCCTCTCAGGAATCTTGAAAGGTCCACAAAAATAAGGTGTCATCTTGGGAAATTATCCAATCTGCAAGGATCTCTTCTTAGGCTTGATGCACAAGTACACATGTTCCCCAACCCAAAACCCCTTAAACAACCTATTTTGATATGCATAACTTTTTTGCTTGTCCTGTGTTGCCTTTATATTGTTCTTGATAACTTGCATTTCATGTTCCATCTCTACCAACATGTTCGGTCTTATCAATAGAATATTCACTAGATCACTCTAATTGATGTGAGTATTACAACTCTGCCAATATAGTGCCTCAAATGGACTCATCCTTAGTGACTCCTGATACTAGTTATTATAAGAAAACTCAACCAACGGAAGGTACTCTCCTCTCATTTCCTCTCCTAATGAATCACATATATCCTCAACATTTCCTCCAATATCCTTTTGACCCTCTTTGTTTGTCCATCTATCTACAGATGATAAGTTGTACTAAAGGCCAACTCTATCCCCAACCTTGCAAAATATTCCTTCCAAAACATGGAAGTGAACTTAGCATCCATGTCTGAGACAATCTTCTTTGAAACACCATGCAACCTCACTACACTTGTGATGAATACCTATGCTACATCACTAGATGAATATGTAGACTTCACTAGAATGAAGTGTGCTACCTTTGTCAACATTTAAACCACAACCATGATGGAATCATGTTGTTTAGATGTCCTCAACAAACCTATGATAAAATACATGGAAATGACCTCCCACTTCCACTTTGGAATTAGAATCGGTTGTAGTAGTCCACCTGAATGCTTATATTCTACCTTCACTTGCTTACAGTCCAAGCATCTAGCCACAAACTCTGCCAAAGATTCATCCAATAATAAAAATTCTTCACTACTATCAATATCTTTTGATATCCTGGGTGACATGAATACAATTTCACACTAACCTCTCTCAATATAGTCTTCTTGAGCTCATTGTTGTCTAGCACATATATCCTATCCCTAAATCTGATCAAGACATCTGTTGTAAGACAATAGTCCACATCATAACCACCTCTGCACTGCTGTAACTTGTGCAAAAGCTCCATGTTTCCCATAAGAACCCACCTGTAGATCACACCCCATAAATCTATCCCATAAGAACCCATCGATGCTATATGATTCACCTGTATAAACCTACTAAGAGCATATCCAACCTTGTTCTCTTTAACCTTGATGTACATGATGTTAAAGTCGAACTCGCTGATCATGGTCAACCATCTAGCTTGCCTAACATTAAATTTCGGTTGATCAAACAAGTATCTCAATCCATTGTGATCACTCATCAATGCAAACCTCCTTCTAAGAAGATAGTGCCTCCACATCTTTAATGCATGAATGATCACTGCCAACTCAATATCATGTGTCAAGTAATTCTTCTTGTACTCATTTACTTTCCATGAGTCATATCATACTACCTGTCCTGCCTACATAAGAACTCCACCAAGTCCTCTCTTGTAAGCATCTATACATACCACAAACTCTTTGTCTAGATCTACAATCTTTAAAACTGAAGAATTTGTCAATAGTTGCATCAACTGCTCAAAACTTGTTGCACAATTCTCTCTCCATTCAAAATTCTTAGCTTGCCTTTACAATGATGTAATCAGATAAGAAATATGACAAAATTTCTTGATGAACCTCCTATAACAACTTGCTAACCCGATGAATGATCTTACCTCATCCACATTTCTAGTTGCTTCCCAGTCCATGATATCTCTTATCTTCTTTGGATCGATTGTTATGCCTTCCTTGGAAACAACATGTCCCATGTAATGTACCTATGCCTGAAATAAACTGCATTTTCTTAGCTTGGCATACAATTGATTCTCTCTTAGTAATCTCAACACTACTGCTAAGTACTTGGCATGCTCTTCCTCATTTTTAGAATATATAAATATGTCATCAATGAATGCAATAACAAACTTGTCCAAATAAGGACACAACACACTGTTCATTAAGCCCATGAAAGTAGTTAGAGCACTAGTCAAATAAAATGGAACTAAAACAAACTCATAATGCTTGTACCTAGTCTCGAAAGTTGTCTTGTAAATTCCCTCTTCTTTAATGCATACCTGATGATATCCAGATCTCAAATCAATCTTTGAGAACACTGATACTCCTTTCAACTGATCAAAGAAGTCATAAATCCTCGATAACATATACCTCTTCTTGATGGTTACCTTGTTCAACTGCTTGTAGTCGATGCATAACCTTAAATTACCATCCTTCTTCTTCACAAATAATACTGGTGCACCCCATGGTGATACACTTGGCCTAATGTATCCCTTGTCAAGCATTTTACTCAATTGCAATTTTTACTCTACTAAATCTAGAGTTATCATCATGTATGGTCCCTTAGATTTTGGTGCTACCCCTAGTACAAACTCAATATAAAAGTTCACTTCTCTGTGAAGTAGAAACTCTGAAATATTAGTTGGAAACACATCCTAAAACTACTACAAGATCAGGTACATGCTCAGTACCTCCACATCCTCAACATCCTTACCTTTATCGCTAGAAATGTGCACTGAAAATAACACAAGCCCTTTTCTCTGACTACACTTCTCCTTCTGTAACCATTATGATTAATGTTGCCTTCTTCTTACCCTACAAGATTCTATGTTCTCCATTGTCATCCAAGCACTCAATTAATTTTTCATAACAATCCACTTTGGTCCTATGAAAATACAATGAGTGCATACTCAAAATCATATGATACGCCTGCAATGGAAATACATTCAAATGTGTTGATGTAGGCATACCATTCAACTCAAATGCACAAGATCTTACCCAACCATACATTCTCTTCTTTGTACCTATAGAGAACTACACTAACTAGGATTTCACATGCACTTCATTATTCAAGCCACACTTATACATCAAGTTAGGACTAACATAACTATAATTATATCTAGAGTGACTCAAAATGGAAATAACTTGATAAAAAAGCTTACCATCCATCTCAATAATAGTTGTATGGTGATTTTTTCTACTTGTTCTCCAATGCTACATAAATCTGTGGAATGCTCTGCCCAACGTCCCCAATTTTTTGTTCGTCCTGTGCACTATAAAAATGATTCCTACCACCATGATTCTATGGAAAATCCCTATTAATATTTTCCTTAACACATGTCCAACACTCCAACCGTCTTGTACCATCACCTCTATTTTGTTGATGTGACCCATGTCCCTCTCTAGCTACATTGAACTTCTTGTATGTTGCAACATTCTCTTTCTCTTCTGTGTTTTGAGGCTTTGTTCTTTTCGGTTGCCATTTACCTTTACCTTTATATTTATATTTCCCTTTCCATCCTTGATGACATTCATTCTTACACTTTGGATATTCGTAACAATATTTCAATTTCCCAGTAACTTCCTCAAGTGACCACAACTCATCATACACAATCCGATCTCTAAATGCTAATGGCAATCCACTGACAAATCTTAGAGATTTAGCCTTTTCATCCTTAATATATAGTACATACCTCAATAGCTCCAGGAACTTAGTTGTATAGTCCTCATCTATCATCAATCCCATCTCTAGCTCGTAAAATTCTTTAGCCTTACTATCGTGGTACCTTTCTAATAAGTACTTCTTCCTAAAAATTATTTTGAATTTATTCCAACTCAACTCTTTTGTCATAATGTCTCTGACCTGGTTTACATCTTCCCACAAAATATATGCTTTCCCTTTGAGGATGAAGATATATATTCTGGCCTTCATATTATTTGTTTATTCATGCAGTTTAAAGAACTTCTAAGCCTCTACATCCTCCATCTTCTTCCTATCTCCATCGAAGGTAGGTGGCTTATCTTTTTGAAATCATCTAGAAAATATCCCCTTTCAATCCTCCTATAAGGATGATAATGATGATGATCATAGTGTCTGTTAGAACCAAAACTAGAATAGTACTTCTGTCCATCACCTCTCCTATCCTGAGTTTCTAAGAACTTGCCATCTCTGATCATGTCATCCCTATCCGACCTTTTCCCACCATGAGATCTACTGCTATATGCCCCATTAATGTTTTCCTCCTACCCATGATTGATTTGAAGTGGTCCCTATATTTGCAATTTTGACAAACTTTGAAGAATTACTACATTGACTTCTGCTTGTTTCTCCTATGCCTAAATGATTCTGTCATTATCTTCCTTGCAACTTCTTATTTCTGCCTTCAAGATTCTCGATGTATCTGCTAAGTTAGAAGAATTCCAAACATCATGTTGTTGATTTGATCTATAGGAGGAGTCTCGTGAACTGTAGTTTATCATCTTACTAGTCATCTTTGTTCTATTCTTTCGAAAGGTATATCATGTCATCCAAACCAAATTATAAAAAAACCAACATACCTTAGTTTAGCTCAAGGGAGAATATCTCATCTGCAAGATCAACTAGATTAGCATAATACATATATAAACATAATCATATCACCATTTAATCATCATTTTAACCATTATCTTGTCCTTAGTGCATGACCATACAAACCACATACCATGGCCTCATGCACAACAACTACCACCATATCAATGTATGCCTAATAAACATATAAGCACATACATGCATAACCAATGCATGACCGACATACACTCATGACAAACACATCCAACAATAGACCATCCACTTTCACATGGTGACACAAATGCAACTACAACCAACACCATGCATACACAACAAGGACATAGACCACAAGCATAAGTAACACATATGTAACCAACATGAATGCATGACCGACACACCACTGATACAGTCCAAGAGGTGAACCATGCTTTGATACAACATTGTAATGCCCTCCTCCCACCTTTACCCAAGTTAACCGATCTGCTAGGGTAAACATGTTACAATAGGCTACTATGATCATTCAACTCCCCATGTATAGTTACGGAAGTGGAACCAACAAAAAAAACCAATCCAACCTTTTACACATGTTATAGAACCATCAAGATCCAACCAACCCTTCTAGATAACCAACCTCTGAGGTAACTTGACATTTTACTAACCTAAAGCCTCAGTCACTCCCATGACATGGGAATGAAGGTTATTGGGACCCTCCAATTACTCCCACAACAAGGGCATGCCAATGATTGGGGACTTTTTAACTAGTTATGAGCTTGCAATCTCGATTTTTGTGCCACTTTTTTAGGCTCAAGAATCAAGCCACTACCCAAAACTTCTTGAAACTTCCATAAATGAAATGTAATAGCAAAAAAATGACACTAATGTAAATACTTGGAAAAAGAATTGACTGAACAGTTACTAGCCATGACAGGCATTTCGTCAAACATGTCACAAGTATGCATTCTATAGGTTATAATAATAGATATGAGAATAAGCCTCTCATACTTAATTTTATCTCAGAATTGTTAAGAAACATTGATGACTTATCACATTAGTTGCATTAGCATCTATTAGGTCATAAATTCATTTTTCATTCATTTACAAATCAAAACATGATGAGAGCCATACATCACCACTGTCATAAAACATACTCATAACCATCATATACCCAAAAAAAAAAAAAGGATATAACAACCATAAAATCCACATGTAAGCCAGTAAATTTACACATGGAATACCAAGAAGAAGGAACTCTTATTAAGGAATGCAAAAGTCAACCAGGTTTGGGACTTCCAAGAACCACCCGACTATAGATTGGTTGAACCAAATATTTCTTTTAGTCAATCACCTATGTGCCATATTACAAGCATGAATGTGTGACTCATAACCATAAATCAAACAAGGCTTACAGAGGTTAAACAACCCCTTCCTTATCAACAAAACCAGGCTTTACCATAATCCTCACTAGATCACGAGGCCCTAAACAAGCATGGCTACCACCAGATTTATCCACCTAAGCCATGAGGAATTGGCTTGTCTCCTAGTCTATAGGCTCTAGCATACATCCTACCATACAATAGTTGAGGATCGTTATGCCTAATTGAGACAACACCCTCCAAAATTTATTGTATATCCTTCCATTCAATTGCCAAGGATTCTTAGGCCCGATCAAGGGAACCCACCTCTAGGCTTTACTCTATATCCCGCCATTCACTGGTTCAAGATTCCTAGGCCTGCCGAGGTAACAAAAAGTTTGGATTTACCACCACCCAAAGTACGGTTCAAGGGTTACTAGGATAAGGTGTTATTGCAATCCACAGTCTGATTTAGGGATCCCTAGGCTATGTGTTCTTTCATTCAGAGACCACCTCACTCAGTTTTGAATCCATCTCACAATCTAGATCAATCAAAAACATGAGAACTCATCACACCATGGCTATATAAATATGGCAAGGAAAATATGAAGAACACTATCACACCTAGAAAAACCCATGCCAATGATAGCAAGAGAACCAAGAACATACATGCATAACCATGCATACCAAAACTAGTAAGGAAAATAAACGTGCAAATAGATACCTACAAATAATCCCGTTGTAGCTTCTTGATCCTTCTCTTCCTTGCTTGATCCTTGACTTACTTTGACTTCTTTGATTTTCTTGATCCAATGTTGAAGTGCTCCAATAAAAACTCTATTTTTCCAAGTCTCTGAGAGAGAGAATAGAGTGAGAGCTCCAAAACTAAATAGACAAAAGGTTACAAACTGATCCTCGTATGCCTTTTTAATAATAAGGCCTCTATTTTCTTCAATTTCCTCCTCACATGCAACCTGCGACCTTTCTCCTTCCTTTTCTCCTAATTTCCATTATTTTCATAAATAAAATGCCAATTAATGCCTCTATTCCTTTTTGAAACCTTTTCCATTTTGTTTGCCAATTTCCTTGGCCATAATAAACCAAATGAACACCCACACTAGGATGTCTTGCCAATTCAACTTGGAATAAGTGTCCCATAATCTTGGTTATTATTTTTCCTTTAATAACTTTTATTACATGGAATTTTCACCAGGGCTATTATAGTTCCTTTAGTAGTTGTAATATTGTTGCTAAATGTTTTTCATGTTACTCCTTGGTTCTTGAATACACCAATATGTCGTTGACGAAGAAAATCACAAATTTTTCTATATAAGGGCCCTAAAAATTGTTTATTAGGCACATAAAAGTGGCAGGGGAATTTGTAATCCCAAAGGTAACACCAAAAACTCGTAGTGCCTATATCTCATTCGAAAGGTTATCCTATGAATATCCTCTTCCATATACGCACTTGATGATATCATGCTCTTAGATCAATTTTGGAGAAAACTACTACTCCTCTCAATTCATCAAATAAATCATCAATCTATGGCAAGGAATATCTGGTTTTTATGGTCACCTTACTTAATTTCCTATAATCAATGAATAATCTAAGTGTGACATCTTTTTTATTATAAATAATACAGGTTCTCCCCATGGAGACACACTTGGTCTTATATAGCCATTATCAAGCATGTCCTTTAGCTGCAATTTTCTTTCTACCAGCTGAGGAGTACTCATCTGATAGGGTGCCTTGGATTTCGGTGTTGTCCCTAGCATCAACTTGATAGAAAATTATACCTCCTTGTTGTGGGAAATATAGATAAATTTGGAGGGAATACGTCATGATATTGTTGTAGAAAAGGATATTTATCCAAGACCTCAATGTCTTATTTTCTTGCATTACTACACGCTTTCGTATTACCATAAATATGTATGGTAAAAATGGTACACATTTTTTTGTGGATACGCTTAGCTTTCATAGTTGTGATTATTCTTACTAAGGTAGGTTTCCTTTTTCCTTCTAACATTCTCCTTTCCCTCATCTCGTCTAGGAATTCAATAGCCTTCTCGTAACAATCTACTTTTGTTTGATGGGCTAAACCCAATCCATACCCAATAGAATATTATATGCACCCAGGGGAAGCACATTAAGTTTTTCTATGGTTTCCATGCCATTCAATTCAAATGCACATGATTTTATGCAATGGATTACTCTTTTATTTATTCCTATGGCTAGTTGGGCCAACCATACTTTTGCATGGTTTAATTTGGCTAGTTGGAAGTGATCTTAATCTCAGGGCTAATGTATTTGTAATTAGAGACATGATCAATCAAAATAGAGACAATTTGATTAGAAATTTTATCTTCCATTTCTATGATGGGGGATTTATGATTGACATGTCTATTGTCTATGGTGGAATACATCTTTGGTATATTCTGAGCTACATCCTGCATGGTGCAAGATTCTTGAATGTTGTATATTTTTGGTATGGAATCTTTCTGTTATAGGTGATCTATATTATGGTGATTTCCTCCACAAGACCAACATTGTAATGGTTTATTAGCACCTGGTATATTCTATCCCCCTATGGGTTGTTGCACATTCACTTTTCAGTTAGCTTGAATTTGGTTTAGTTCTTCTTGTGTTGATTGAGATTGTACTATTATTTTTACCTGTGGTTTTCATTTTCCCTCCTTTCATATGCCATCTTTATGTATTCTTCCTATTACCTTTTGGCTTACAACCACCCTTACCTTTTGGCTTACGTCTTGACCACTCAGAGAAATGGTTCAATTTTCTAATGGAATCCTCTAATACCTGAGTTTCATCAAATTCAAAGTGATCCTTTAAATACTGGGGCAGTCCACTGAGAAAACTTTATATTTTTTCCTTCTTGTCCTTCAAGTAAGGTACATATCGAAATAACTCCATAAATTTGGTGATGTATTCATCATCCAAAATTTATTCCATTATGAGCTCAAAGGATCCACTTTATTTACTATCAAAATGTCTCTCTGACAATTATTTCCTCCGAAACAACTCCTTGAATTCACGCCAAGTCAGATCTTCTTCTTGTATGTTTTTGACATATTTCGTATTCACATTGCATTTCTAAAGAAGTGAGAAGAATTTAGTTACCTAATTAGTAATGGTTTATACTACTCTTCTCCTATTACAATAAGATACAAGTGACTAGTCCTTCAGATTACTTCTCTCCCATATTAAAGAAAAATTGAAGGAATAGATGTACCAAACATTCTAAGGATTCGATGACAAGATAATGAGCTAGAGTGGCACACTATGCGTGACTTGTTCTCTAAAATCTAGTGAAGGAGAGATTCAATATATGGAGGTTGGATTGCCTTCTAATAGTTTTATAAGACAAAGATATTCTCACAACAAGTAGATTGGCCCTCAATACAACTTCATGTAATTCCATGATGACTGTGATGAACCTTAGGTTTTTTACAATTGGTTTCTAGTGCAGCTACACTATAGACTCACCAGAGATTATTATAATTTTTTTTGAATGTTCATCTCCCCTCTAAAAGTTGCAATAGATAATCACAAGCATAGTCCTTAGATTCCTTTGTCATATCTCACTCGACTTTAGTGCAACATACCTTTTATTGATAGCAGGTGCTCTGAATAAGGTATGACAACAATTCAAAAATATTGTCATTTTTTCTTCCCATTAAACATTTCCACCTTTTATGGGTAAAGTGTCTATGTAGTTGGAAAATAGATTTAATTATGGAAAGTAAAATTTGTAAGCATACAAAAATCAAAATAAAAGATAACAATTAAGATGGTTTGGTTGAAATCCTTGATTTGTAGAATTCCTATTTTAGGCATAGCTAAGTTATCACTCAAACTCTTTTACTAAAGATAATGTAATTACAATAATTTCATTTTATATATTGAGATATAAAGGCAACAATTTAACAATGTCATCTTGTTTTCTATTCTATTCAAGAGGTGCATTTCTGATGAGCAATGTTCACAAACTAATTTAAATATTGGATAATATAGACTATAAGCATAACTGCAATGCAAACATGACAATTGTGTTGTCTTTTATATTCAAGGGTTTCATTTCCCATGAGCAACTAAACTAATTTAAATCATAGAGAATTTGGATTCTAGGCATATCACTAATCCAAACATGATCAACATGCTATCTTCTCTATCCAAAAGTTTCATTTATTATAAGTAGGGTACATAGCCTAATTTTTATCTTGGATAACATTAAGTGTCAGCAAACTGAAATTAGGATAGTCATTAATGCTATGGTGAGTTTGACAATGTAGGTGCATCACCAACCTTAGAACAGGCCTGATATTTGTGGAAAACCCATACAAGATTAAATATTTTCTTACTTCTGTAGACTCAACAACTAAGCAGCATGTGGTAAGAGTATATTAGGTAAGACCTAATTCATTTGTTCTTCGCTATTGCACATAAGTAGACCCAATAACTACACAATAATTGATAAGGGTGCGTTAACTTGTGGAAACGATTTGGGACAGAAATGCTAAAACACAATAGGCCCTTGAAATTTATGTCAATATGTCAGGACTATTGAGATAGTGAGGTCAATCATAAGCCATAATATCATTTCATTAGGCTTGAATTAAAGGACTTAAATAGCATGTATCTATAATTTTGTGCATGAGAAGTATGGCATATTGATGTTAAATGGAGTGTGGCATATTGCTACTTAACCACCCATCATGACTTATGTCAATAACTCTATGAGTACTGTTAGGGTCCTATAATTTATAGGATCTCAAGGTGATTGAGTATCTCACTTTTTTCATATTTTATATTGTTCATAGATCTGAATATTCAATTGATTTCTAAAAAAAAAAAAATAGGGTATTTAAAAAAAAAAAAAAAACAAAAGAGAAAAAAATGAAAAGAAAAGAAAATCCCAAATATTGCTCAATTCATACAGTCTAAGCATGATTGAACAAATTTCAATTTCTGTTGACAGGGTAGGAAATAAATATCTTCCAAAGAGTTTGAGCTTACAAATCAGTAGCTAGGTAGAAAAGAAATTGGTTCAATTGTTCAATTTGGACCAATAGGAGAGATAAGTGATAGAGTAGGTAAGAAAAAAAAAAAAAGAGAAAGTGAAAAAGGGTCTGTAAGTCCAAATGCACCCTACAAAAAAGGAAAAAATGTTAGATTACAAACAAAGGGTAGGTAGATTGAAATAATTATAAAGGGAAAAGGAAATGAAAATTCCTTTTAATATTTATTACATATTTCATGTGTTTTTCCTAATATGAAAAAAAGAAATTGAAAAAAAAAGGACAAGGGCCTTATATTATACTCATAACTTTATTCTATACTCTGTCCCCCATTTCATTTTCCAACTTCACCACACACATTCCCGTCACATCAACAATTACCCACCCCACACTTTCCATCAAATCTCTACACTCCATGATTGATCCAATGGCCCATATGAGTTTCCGACCACCCCTCACCCTCCGAACGTTAATGCCGGGGGTCCAAAATCAGTGGTCTCTCTCCACTTACATGTCATGCCATCATAATTTCTCACCCTCCCGCTAATTCCACTTATCACTCAATAGCCCCTCCAACAAGCGGTTTCCGATTTCAAATAAACCACCCCTCTGTCATGACCACTCACCAATCCTGCAACTTCGCAATGCCACTCTGTCCTATCCACATATCACCTCCATTCTCACGTTATATCGTTGCACATTTAATTCACTAGATCGTTAGCCAACAGACATGCGCCACTTTATGCCACTGCAATGGGAACTCTCTGATAATTACAAATGCATCATCTCTCACTCATTTACTTAATTTTCATATGTTCTCTTTACTTACAAGTGAAACTAAAAGTTTTCTCAGGCATACACAGAGAAATAGTTAACACGGTGAAATATTAACACAGTTGTAGAAAGTTGCACTTGTCTGTGTTTAGCCGGCATTCCCCTTATTGAATCCCGTTTTCTACTCATTACCTTTCTGATTTCCCTCTCTGAGTTCCCTCTTCTTCTCGTCCCTTTCTAAATAAATTTCACTTGCAAATCCAAAGACAGTCCGTGTTTAAAATTTGTAGAAGATAACCATGCCACTGAAGAAGAAAGAACAAGAGTTGTTCAATCCAATGGTGCACCCACCAATGGATTTGGACCATATTCCACTTGTAGATAGATATTTCAAGATACATGATACCATATCCAAATTTGACCTCTTTGACATCTATTGTTGGTGGGAGGATAAATTCGTTAATGGAATGGATGATATAGGACTATGGGACACAAATTTTCATTTCTACATTTTTCCCAAAAACCATAGCTACCTAGAATTGATAAAAAAATGCCAATCCTATTATAGCCCACAATAAAGAGCAATAATAGCCCCTACAAGAGAAATATTGTTCTCCATTGATTCTAAATCCATAATGCAAATGATGCAAGCTCCTATCATTGAAGGAACCACTCCTTTTTCTCATGAAAAACTTAGTGAAATGTACCAGAGACTAGACTTTGCCAAAAGAGCTAAAACCCTAGAACTCTTCATGACTGAACAAACCCTACTTCCTAGCAAAAATCCCCCATATTCCTCCTCTTCTTTCCCTGATAGAACTAGGAATGTAGTCACTGTATTATCATATCTTCTAGGCTATTATTCAGATCAGCGGCTTCACGAGGCCATAATAGGTTTCTTGTCCATATTGTCATCTGATGCAAAGCCCTCTAACTTGTTTAATTTTAGTCAATTCCTGGTAGATTCCAACCACAAGCAATTCATAAATTTCACTGTAGAGGAACTGTTTCAGTATTCTTCAGTATTAGTGTACATGTTTATTTATTTTTCAGGCAGATAGATTTCAGTTTGTAATGATCAAGTTAAATGAAGAAGGTGAACCCAAATCTGTCATCTTATGGACAACCTTGGTGATGAAGGATCAAAGGGAATTCACATACAAAAAATTCATAGAAATGTTTGTTCATCCAGCTATGAGCCTCCTCAACAGTACAATAGAACCCATAATTAGTGAACAAATTAAAAGGATTATGCAACTGACAAACCAAGCAGGAACAGGAGATTGGTACTTGTACCAAAACTACACAGAATTAAGGGTATATGGATGTGAATTGGCCCCTTACAAGTTTCAAAAGTTCTTCCCCATGAGGATCTTTACACTTTAATATATCAGGCAAATGAACCATACAGATGAAGTACATTTTATAGTAGTAAAGAAGAAGTCTCAGTTTAGGATCAAATCTGAGATTGGCCCTTTTATTCGCAACAACAGGGCAATAGATGAGGAGGCTGACAAGAAATTGAAAGAAATGAAGTTCACTCACAGCTTCACATGGTCCTATGACCCATGGTGCATCATCTCGAAGAAAAAGGTGGAAAACAAATCAACACCTTATATTCGCACTCACAGGCCTGAAATAGAGAAATTCATGAACCAGATAGAGTGGATGCCCGAAACCTTGAAAGAGGCTAAGGAGAAAATAATTTCTTCTTCAAGTGCATAGAATCCTAGGCAACAAGAAAGGTAGAGTACAGAGGATAGACCAGACAAGGGCAAGGAACAGGAAAAATAAACAACTGGGGAAAGACTGAGAGAAGATCAGTCACCAGGGACTGATACTTCTATGAACGAATTCAGACTAAAATTTAGGGAAAGGGCTAGGATACACATGGAGATGGACCTAGGCAAGGAATCACCATAGAAAATAGTTATTAATATTAGTGATATTCCTTATTCATGTCCAGTAGGAGGTCAATCTTTTCCTACCACTCCAATCTTAGAAAGGCAACAAACTCTCCAAGTTTCCATATCTGCAAATGTAACAGGAGAAAAGGAGGAAACCAATTTTGATACTTTCAGAGAGATAAAGATCATAAATGAAATTTTGAAAAAGAGTACTTATGCTCAGTTCTGGAAGCAAAGTTCTACTTCCTAAGGCAGAATTCTATCATCTTTTGATTCAAGAAAAGGACAAATGCACATGGAATTCCTTAAAGCACAAACAAGAAAACCTAAAACTCCAGCTGATTACAAACATACTCCTTTGAATTTGATGCCAGAAATGTTCAACCCATTGATCAATTGGAAATGAATAAGAAAACAAGTGAGATGATCTCCTCCACTCTAACAAGTAGCTCTATGATTTTTTTTGAAATGCAAGTGGCTTTATCAAATGCTCAATCTCAGCTGAATATGGAAAAGATTTCATCCCAATCAAAAGATAATAGGATTAATTCCTTGGAAGACTTAGTGGTGAAAAACGGATATGATCCATCAGATGTGAAAGTAGTAGAAGAGATAATTAAGAAGAAGGAGACTCATATAGCAGCCTTGAGAAAATAACTCAAAATGCCTACAACATAGGATCCCTTGACCAAATAAATAGAGGAAACAGGGAGTCAGAAGGCAGAAATGATGAAATTGATAATGGAGTAGTCACTCAAAATAAAACAAATTGAAGCAGAGATGGAGAATATGGTACAAGAGAAGAAAAAAGCAGCACAATTGGCCATCACTACTATGGAGTCTCTTCCTCTTACAGCTACTCCAACAACTACTAATATGGGGACACGAAGTAGTACATAACAACTAGCCAGATCCACGGAGAGCATGCATCTTTAAACAGAGGAAATCAAGAGACTGAAAACTCAAGTCAACATTCTGCAGGAGCAGATTAAAAGAGCTGAAAGTTCACATTCAATAGAAATGCAAAGGGAATGAACATTAATCAAAAAATTATAGAAATCTAAAAATGAATCATCAATTGGAAACACTCTAGGAAGGGTGAAGGAAATCATCTGGAACAATATCATCAATGGCATGAATGAGATCCAGTCCAGCATCCAAATTATATTTGAACAGAAGGAGCTAGTTGAAAAAGCTCAGGAGGCTATTTCAACCACTAACCTAGAGTTGGGAGACATGCCAGCAACAACCAACAAAACCATCAAATTTCTAAATTAAAAGAACAGGTATGAGATAGAAGAGCTCGGAGTAGCAGACAGAACAAAAACTATTCTACAGGTGAAAAAGGTATTGATAAAAAAGAACTTGACTGTACATCTTGAGGAGAAGTGCCAGAATTTGGAGCTGACATGTTGGGTAGCAGATGGCCCACATAACGGTTTTGGGGCTCAAAGCCCGAAATTTTGGGAAAGGTATGGTAAGGACTCCGCGAAGTGCGTAGAGTGTGAATTGTAATGGGTCGAGTCAAAGGTTTGTTTGCCCAAAAATAATGTAAAATAATAGGAAGTGAGTCAACTTGCCCATGGTTTGTGGACCATGGGAATGTATAAATAGACCAAGGCTTTATGGATAGAAGTTAGTTTTAGAGAAGTCTTTTGTCTTGGATCTAGGAGTAATGGTTGTGTGAAGAGAGTATTTTCTGCATCTGTAAGTTTGAGTCAAGAGGGTTGGTAGAGAGATAGAGGCTCTACAGCTATGTGTGTAGAGGCTTGGTAGAGTCTACAGTTGTGTGCATAGACCCCTGTACCTGAGTGTGCAGGGCGGATCTGGTTGTATGGAAAAGAAGATCAATAAAGATAATAATTTCTAAAGCATTGTATGTTTTCTTGCAGATCTGTTTATTGCTTATATTATGAATTTATGCATCATCTGTTATGATTGTGTGCATGGGGTTTTAAGTGTAAATGTTTGCTAAAGACTGTAGAAAGTAGATCTGATCTATAACAACTCATTAACAATAAGTATTAAGGAATTGCCTTGTTCTGGATCTATGCAGGAGTAGAGTGGCACAAGGCCACAGAACAGAACGCAACCCCTCCAGACAACATCAAGACATCCCAAGGGTGCAGAAGCCTAGTTCCAGCACCCTCCCCTGCTACCTCAGGTGAGACCTCTGTCAACGCTCCACAGGCTATTGCTGAAAGGGCTCGTATCTACCGAGAGGAGTTACAATAGACATCAACGGTGTAAGCACACAAACCAACTTCGAGGTCATAGAAATTGTTGATGACAGCAACCCATATCCTACATTGTTAGGGATAGACTGGGCAAAAGATATGAATGGAGTCATCAACCTAAAGAAACAAAAAATGATATTAGAAAAAAGATCGCTCTGCGTAGTGGTTCCGTCGGACCCAGCCAAAGTAGCATGCTATACTGAGCTAGTGTGCGACAAGGGCAGTGACGATGAACTAGACTGTATCTACCAGATCACAACATAGGATCAGGACTGAGTGAATCTGACAGTAAACGGAAGAATCTCATGGGACTATGACAGTTCCTGCACATCAAACTCAGATAAAGAGATTGAGCGATGGCAGAACCGATTGCATGAGTTAATGACACTAAATTTTAATAGGATGGTTAGGGAGCAATAAGTTGATGAGGATACCACGAAGGAGGAGGAGCTAATCTACCAATGTGAAATGACAAATCTGAGACAAAAGCTGTAGGATGCTCCCACAGAGGCACCGTGTGTGACAATGGCTCCCAAATGGAGTATATGCCTGAGATTCAGCAAAAGGTCAGCAACCGAAAAGGGAAAAGTAGTTAGCACCGAACTCACTGCGGACAACAAATATTTGCAAGCCTTGATTGGCTAGATTGAGGCACAGGATGACAGTGAAGAAGATGCATTCCAAATACCTTCATTACCCCCATATGTCTCTCCATGGAATGGGACGACCAAAATACCGAAGGACCTGGACGTTGCAAGGATTACGCTACAGACCCCACTTCTCTGAAATGAGATAAGGTTTGATGGTTTGCTGTTGGGCCGAATACCAAGTATCAAGTTCGAATATTGTGATCTAGCAGAAAGTGACAAGTTCCACCAATTGGCCATAGACAAGTTACTACTACGGAAATGGTTACTAGGTGTGGAAAAGGTGGGTTTACTCAATCTAAGGTGGATATGCCACTATCACCGCGCGACCATCACCATATTTGTGATTCGATAGTTACTATGTCTGATACATGATGGATATCTCTGGTTGGAAGAGTCAATTCTGATCACAGCCGATTTAGTCCATGGAATTATGCACCTGCCAATTAAAGGGAACGACCCCACAGACATAGCTGGAACAAGTAGCGATGTGGGCCTTGTAGAAACAATGAAGGCTAAATATAAGCTAGAAAATGGAAAGCGTGGGTATGTAATAATGAGAATCAACAACCACACAGTGTGAGTCACCACCTAGATCCTAGCTAGTAAACTCATGAGGAAATGCCACACCAATGAGGCACTAGCCGCTGTTATTGTGCTTTCAGAGCAGTGCTTCAAAGGAGTCCAGTTCAACTAGGTGCAGTTCTTATGCGACGAATTTTTAACAAATTGTCACAAAGCATAGGAAAAAGGTAAGAAATTGCATTATGCATGGTTGCTACTATCAATCCTTCTGGTTACAGGAGAACTGCCGCAGGGTAGCTAGTTTCCCAACATTGAGGACAACCTACCTGAAGCAGTGTGGTATACTTCACTCTGGGCTACAAAGGACGTAGCGAGGGCTTCTGAAATTAAGGTTTTTTGGACCTTCATGGAGGGGAGTATTCAGACATGGATCTCTCATAAGCCATGGATGTCTCCAATAATATACAACAATTTGCAAAGCATGGCTAAGTTCAAAGTGGACATGCATAAAGTATATATCCTGGCGTAGAAGGATTCAAATCGACCATGGATCATGCTTCCGTTCATTGCAACAGATGATGCTATTTACGAGGTATTGGTAGCATGGCCTCCAGAGTGGCGCATCCCAGATAAGGAAGTACTACAAGAGATGGTAGCACAATAGTGAAAAAAGGAAATCTAGTAGCGACTCACTCAATTGGCAGAGAAGACATGTGAGGGAGAATAGGCAGCTTCACAGCTGGAGGCAACCAAGGAAGTGATAGTTGAAGATATCATGACAGATAAGGAAATGGCCTCAGAATAGGAAATGCAACAGGAAAAGGAGACACAGGAGCACATGGACCATCTTACAGAATCAATCCTAGTCAAGCGCCTACGGAGCAAGGAATCACCACACACACGCAAAAAGTAAAAAACAACAAAATCTTTGGAGAAAGAGTTTATTGAAAATAGAAAAATGACGACTAATGTCCCTACGAGTGGGTTGATGGAACTGATCATAGAGCTAACAACTATGTTGGGGGAGATCTGAGCATAGTTGTAGGCATTATAGTTGTGACCCTCGAGCGGGGTAATCCTAAATTTAGCAAAAGACACAGCTGCAGTTGAGCAGATGGTGCGCACTAACACAATGAACACCTTACCGTTGCTAGGAGGCACTGTCTTGGTAGAAATAGAGGGGGAAGTGCAAAGTTTGGGGCTAAATTTGACCACTCTGCTGATGAGCCCCAAAAATGTACAATTATTTGGGCTCATTCAACTTCCTAATTTGGCTTAGTCCACCATTCTCATTTGTTTATTGCATGTTTTTGATTATTTTTATGTTAATAGAGTGAATTTGGTTAGTCATTATGCCAACAAGTCTAATGGGTGCTTTGTGTAGCCTTGTTGGTCAACTTGGAGACAAATTTGAAGGTCTTAATGAGCACTTGGCAGCCAAATTCGTGGGAGAACAAGCTAGAGGATTTGTAGGAAGGTGTCCCCCTCATTTATGGGTCCTTACCTCGGATTCTCCACCATCAGCTCGGAGTTCAAAGGCCACCGAATCAGTGAGCACAAGGGCAGCCAAGCAAGTCAAGTTGGACTGATGTTAACTCCAAGACAAGGGCAGCCAAGCAAGTCAAGTTGGACTGCTGTTAACTCCAAGTCAAGGGCAGCCAAGCAAGTCAAGTTGGACTGCTGTTAACTACAAGTCTTGGGCAGCCGAGTCCCTAACTTTTAGGAGGACTGTTGGGTCCTCGAATTTGTATAAATAAGAGAGCTTATGGCCTCATTTTGGTTAGCTAGTAGGGAGCTAGTAGGTAGCTAGTTGTTAGCCATTTGATAGTCATTTTTAGCTGGTAGTTAGTCATTTTGTTTTAGCCATTAGTTAGCTAGCTTGTAATTCGATTTGTAGGCCATGGATTAGTTTTGCTTTCAGCTCTTTCTCAAGCTCTCCTTGTGGACAGTTTTGATGTAACTCTTCATTCTTGGTTAATAAAGATGGATCCAGCTTTGCACCAGCTCTAAATCTCTCTTGGGAGGCTGTAGTTCTTGGGGTTGGGCCCATCTCAAGCACCCAGTACCTCCCTTGTTTATGTTTATGTGTCTTTGCTGCATTCTCATAATAAAAAAACGGTTGCTAAGGCTCACTGCCATCTCTCTTGAAGATTGGGGTGCAGTCCATAACTAGCCACCAAAAACACACATTACTTTACTTGATGATTGCTGCAATACAGTCACGGTTTTGATTAGACGCTTCCTTGTCATTCACACCTGCACACATACTTTCATTACAGCCTCATACATATTTCTCTTCACGTTTTGGATTGTTGTTCATTGAATTCATGGCATAAGTAATTTAGGTTGATGCATTTTTGGTTTGGTGACAGTCATAATCTTTGGTTTCATTTACACTCCTCTTTCTCGTTCCATTACCATCTCTTCCATCTTGATCGCGCATGCAAGAATATCTCTTCCTACCATTCCATCACTCCTCCATCCCTTCAAACCTTCACGGCCAAGCATCCTGTAGAACTGCACAGAACATCCTGTAGAAGACCTACAGGACTATCCTGTAGTAACCTCTGAGTATCCTGTAGGATCCCCTGCAGACATCCTGTAGGAGGCCATTCACTTGGTTTCCGAGCTTCTGAACGTGGGAAACCTCTGTGGATGGATGCTAAGGGTCCATAGGGACCTCACCTAGCCTCCCCAACCTGTTCCACGCTTTCCTTCCTTCTCCATTCCATCTGCACAACCAAACCCCAATTAGCACACAATCATAATCATTCCATCCACTTAAAGGAAAAATACAAAAACATGTCTTTTATGATGTAAGCAGTTTAGATCCATGCATTTTTCACTTATTAGAGATAGTAGCAGCATTGGTAGAAGTTTCCTTCACGTCATTTGCATTATAGAGGCTAAACTAGTTAAATTAGGGTTTCCTAGGTTTACATGCTTTGATTTGCTTTCAGTTCATTGTTGTCAAGTAGATTAGCCTTCTTTGAGCTAGCTTTCGTCCATCATTGATAGAGCTTCTTCTGTAAGCCCATAGAAGTTGGCTTAAGCCCTAGCGGACTTGTGCCAGCTGACCAAGTGACAGCTGCGACAAGAGCTAGTACTTGTGCATATAGCACCGCCGCTTCCAAGTTTGTATGAACTAACGGGTTGATAAAATTAAGAGACAGGAAGCCCCAGGAGTTGTAGCATTAGCTACAATACTGGGGCTCACCATCTTTTTGGCGCCGTTGCCGGGGAAGCGGCAGAATATTGGTGATTGTTGCTATTCTTCTATTTTCTACTACAACCTTCTTCTAAGTAGTTTATTTCATTTCCATTATGCAATTTCATCCATGCAAAAGTAGATTAGCCTTTCTTGCTTTCCTAGATTAGTATTTCCTGCTTTCATAGATTAGCATTTCCTGCTT
>APFE030466149.1:60784-101180 GCA_000404065.3 Pinus taeda
AACTTCTTGGATAAGAGATGATGTCGACAAGAAGTGACCTGTCGTAGGAGGGCCTTAATGAATCCCACATCTACGACACGAAACAAAGCAAATGATTTTGTGGAGGTGAAAACGATATGATGATACAAGGTTTAGGGTGGCAGTCATGAAAGAATGAAGGGTGAAGGTATTGCAGTGGACAGAATAACCCAACCCGACTCAAATCATGGTGATGGAGAGAAAGTGTCATGTTCAAGAGCGACTTGGTACCAATAAAGTTTCTTCAAGTTTTCTTCCCAATTTTTCCCCAGTCATTGCTGACCATTACCTCTTTATTTTTGTCAAGCTTGAGGAGGATAACATATGCTTGTTCTATTTTCCCTTCGGGCAGACCCGTCGCTATGTTTTAACGAGCCTAGCGACAGTGAAACTCGCTCTTGTCTGCACAGACAAGTTTGTCGCTATTGTTTTAACAAGTTTAACGACAATGATAACTCCGATCTTTTCAATTTTAGAGAGTCTGAAAAGAGATAGAAAGGAAACTCTGGCATTCCTTTTTCGTAATGTAATGCCTTGTGTCTGAAAAAGTGTAAAATAATATGAAAGGGATGACTTTTCGATAGTTTTAACGAGCCGATCATGACAAGCGCTCGATCTTTTTGTGTAATGATCCCTCAGGTCCAAAAAGATTAAAATCTAGAGGAGGGATAGCACTTACAATCACTTTAATGAGTTGGAGAGGCTAATTGCTCAGCAATCTTTTCATATTTTACGAGTCAGATGAAAAGAGCTTAAAGAAGAATCGTTTTTTGAAGAACAAGTGATGTTTTGGATAACAACTGGTTCCAGGTAAGATTTGGAACTTTTCAATCACAGTAGCGTAAAGAAGGTTGCTAATAGTATTACTCATCGCAGTTGTTCTTCAAAAGGGGTAAACAATCAAATGGAAGTGTATGATTGGCTAAAATAGAGTGGAGGTGATGGTAAGAACATGACCAAGGCTCAAAAGCTGATGATAATGCAATCGCAATGGTTATTTACTGAAGGCGGGTTCATTTTTTAATGAGATTAAACTCTGGTGGAACATATGCTCATTTCTAGGTTTATTTTTTAACTAGCTTGAAATTCGCATAAAATTGCTCATTCCAGTCGTATAATAAGGATGCCTCATCCATAGGTTCATTTTCTAGGGAGCTTGCCCCATTCTAAACTTTGCTCCGGATCCTTTCATTTTGCAAGCTAGGAACGACGAATCCTATGAGTTTAAAGGCTTAGGAACCTACAAACTAAGAAAATAAATGGTCGCTTTTCATTTGCATGCCCCCAGGTATAGCGAAGTAGAGTTTCCAGGCTACCATACAGAAGTTCTTGCATCCACAAGATGGTTCCATCCGTGCAACAGACAGAAACACTTCCTCAGCTTAGTCCATCGAAACAGACGAAGGTGATTCTAGCTCCAATCACCTAACCTTGATGAGGGAATCTTATTCCAGTCTAATCCCATTTTCCTAAACGGGTGGGTGAGTCAGACTAGTCATATATCCTCCACGAAAACCTACCCTATACCCAAATTTTTTCTATCGAAGAAGACCAGGGTGCATGCCCCCTGGGTTTAGTCACATTCACCGAATCACTCACATTCATCAGCTGGATTGACTAGAGATTGATGAGACATTCCTTGCATAAAAAGACCAGTTAGGGATAGCACTTGACTATTAGCTATGTGTGAACTGGGGAATGAAAGCTGGTCTACGAGCTGGACCACTCTTCCTTCACGCGGAAAACACATCACTTGGAAGAGTGAGGAAACAATAGCTCCCATGCTATAAATGTAGTCATGCCCCAGGAGTAGATTGTAATCTAAAGGTCCTTGGACTACCATTACATTTAGATAAATGGTTTTCCTTCTCAAAGTTATAGGAAAATTTGGAAGGATCCCTAACGAGCAACTGGTTCCTTTTTCGAAGCTTGTCAAATTTCGCATCTTCGACAGAAGTGATGGTGAACCAAGTGCTTTCCAAGCAGTTGAGGAAAGGATACTCACAAAATCCCCTTCATCTATCATAGTACTGACCATGACCATTCTATAAGCTTATAGGTTGCTTGGAGGTGGGATCGAATAAATGGCCGGATACGTCTTCGACAAACTTCCTTCCTGTGGTAAAGGAACGGGTAGATTGCCCCCATGTTCATCATAGTTTGTGTTTACGAAGAGAATTTGAATGGTGTCATTCTCATTCTCCTTGACGACTATAACATCTGAAGGTGGACCTTGTAAAGACAAAACTGGGTCGACTTCTGTCTCGACCTATTGACTTTAGTCGAGTGTGGACTCAGAGGACTTATCTTCAATGATAGATGCTTCAACCGACCACAAAGGTGTGTTATTTGGATTTTCAACTAGCGATGGAATCGGAAAGAGTTTCTTGTATCTGGGAGGAAGTCGTGGAGGTGAAGCAGGACGGTTATCCAAGACTCTTTTAGCTTCTTCTAGGAAGGAAAATTAGTGGATGGCATGATCACCTTCACATAATCTACAAGGAAATTTATATCTTCTTTTCTGTCCATTGACATCGTTTTCACTAGTTGATAGTGTACTCTCAACATGATCGTCAAAAATTGACAACACCGGATTGTACAAACGAGGAGACCAGTACCCTAAGATTTGTGGGATGCAAGGACAATCTCGATGATAGTGGTCCCTTTTGCAGATGACACATGGAGATTTACGTTTGGATGGTGGAGTGTGTGGATTTTCGCTAGACGATGTATGGTTGCCCCTTTTTGCCATTGGCTCCTTCTTCTTCTTCTCAGTTACTTGGTTTTTAGTTTTACTAGCTTCACCAAGCGAAGATGAAGAAGGAGAGGGAGAAACAAACGAAGTAGAAGGTTGCAGGGTAACTTTACTATCATTTGGTTGCTGATTTGATTGCTCAGGAATCAAGGTGCTTTGAACGACAGAGGTCAAGAAAAGCCATACTGGTAGGCCAATTGTCAGTCCTAGAAGGGAAAATGTCGCCATATGAGGTGCTCCAACATCTCCCCAAGAGGAGAGAGGACTAGGATTTCCCCCAAGGGGAAATCCTTGGTTGGTGGACTCCATTTCTCAACCCAAGATCAATGAGGGAATAGTGACGTTATTCTAATTAAAATAAATTTTATGATGCTTTGACACAACTTGCTTTTTCAATTTTTAAGAGTCTAGAAAAAGCTAAAGATGACTCTAGTCGCCTTCGATTTTTAATCAGCCTAAAGTGACAAGTGCTCAGATGGACCTTTTCTTTTAAGGAGTCTGAAAAGGAATGAAATTGACTACTCTGGAAATCTAGACAGAGGGATTACCAAACCAATCGCAAAACTGCAAAATACTTTTTATGGTACGACAGTGAATCTTCCCGAATGTTGTGTTCAGTGCATTGTGATCGATAGGGCGGCAGACATGACTTCCTAAGGATAAAGGATATAGCATATTATGGTCTTCCAATATATATTGATGGCACATGGGAGCACAAGTCCGTACTGTCACTTGTCGTCTCAAAGAGGAGGAATCACCCAACCTATGATGAAAGCAAGAGTTACCAGGCTTTACGACGCTGGAATACATCTCTAACCTAGACTTCTAAATGTTGTGCGTTAGTTTCCAAAGTGTTTTTATGTTCATTGAATTTATTTTATAGTTGATCTTTCTTAAGAAGTTTGCCTTTAAGGTTCACCGTGTGATGTAGATATACAATTCCTAAATATGCAATCTAAGATGATAAACAGTCGTTTACTCTTCTTTTTACGATGAAAATCCTAGCTACTAAGGAAAGAGAAGTGAAATCCTTTCAACATAGAGCAGAGAGCACACACTAGATGCATTGTCCTAAATCAATATCAACAAGCAGTCTAAATGCAAATGCACATGCATGTATTTGTTTTTCTGCTTTCTTAATGTGTGAATGACAAAAAGAATGCTAAGTACAAATTTGAACTATCTTTTCTCTCAAAGCGACAGTACTAACATTTTTCTCTTCAAAAGACGAAAGGAAGACGAGGACAACACTTTGCAATTTCAAATTCAAAAAACAAAAGGAAGACTAAGACGATACTTTGCTATTTCGAATTCAAAAAATGAAAGGAAGACTACTTTGTGATTTTGAATTCAAAAAATGAAAGGAAGGCTAAGACGACTCTTTGTGATTTCGAATTTCAAAAACGAAAGGAAGGCTAAGATGACACTTTCAACTTCAATTTGAAAACTACTTTAGATAGTTTTAAATACTATTAATTCAAATCAAATACAAGAGTAACAGTGTAATCAACCATCAAAAGAGTAGAATTCTTTTCTTTGACTGAAAACGACACTTGCGACACTTCCAAATCAAAAGACAACAGTTCAATTAAGCTACCTTTTTGTAAAGGAGAATTATAAATGGCGAAAAGTACATAAAAACATTCACAACTCTTTGTAAAATGGAGGCTGAATAATGCAAAGGAAGGGAGTTTCAACAATGGTATACTGATCACAAACAACAACACTCCTAAATAAAGCTGAAGAGAGTGAAGAAAAACCAAAATATGGAGGTAGAAATAGTCTTAGCTGATCATCACACTTGTAACATAGGGAAATAGGGATGCATCTCACCTACTGCACACAAGAGGTGTGATGCATCCAGACTATCAAAAGGAGATAGTGCAATGGTCCAGGCATGATATTTTAACATGGTTTTTGGTCATAGTTTGTAGCTTAGTTCAAGGATTTAGGCTAAGCTAATGATAGTCAGTAAATACAAAGTGTAGGGGCTGATCTAATGAGCTTACTTGAGCCACCATCAGGGCAATTAGGATGTTTGCAAGTTAGATGTTTAATTCATAAACTAACCTAGAGATTGATTGAAGCAGCGTTTATCTACTTTGTAGTTGCATAGAAAAAGTAGTTTGAAGGCTACCTGGCATAACTTCAAGCTCCATCTATAGTTTATAAAGTAAACAAACTAGAAACAAGAAAACAAGCTATTCACTCCCCAGCGGAGTTTCCATTTTATTTTCAGGAAATCTAGTGTCCATTCAGAGTCGCTAGTCCCACTAAGACGAGTAGCTATCTTAGAAACAAACAAAGTAAAGTTACTTGCGTTTTCCTTTATGAGAAGTAGATGAGAGAGAAGCAAAGAGTACCAACCTCAGTCTTTCGCTTGGCTCCTTTCTTGTTTCCTCTCCCCTTTGACAGATCTTTGTTGCTCCTTCCTTGCTTGTCCCACTTCAAAGAACACTTGTAGAGTCAAAGAAACATAGTACCATCAAAGCATAGGGATCTACAATCATAAACAATACATGATCAGATATATATTGACCACACAAATGCATATATCAACTCAGGCATACAAGAATATGGAGGAAAGCTCAAATAGCTTTATCGATAGAAACAGTAGAAGAGAGGATTACAACCCATTGATTTGACCCAGCGTGATCCTCCCAGCATGAAAGCCCTTCTTCACCTCATGAAAAGCTAGATCACCCAACACTATGATCTTCCACAAAGTAACCAACATCACTTCCTTACAAAATACAAGATTCCAACCTTTGGATCTCTAGGATGATGGATCCATTTATAGATTTTTGCAGGTGGGTGAGTCAACTTCTAGGATTTTGATTAGTTTCCTCTCTCTAATAGTTCTTGGTTCCACTTGGAGATTTATGATCTCTTACTCATCCCTGGGCGAATTCAGAGAGGCAAGTGTCAAATGCGTAGTTTCTAGAAGTTTCTCTAGGTTTCCACCTAGCCAACTGCTTCTGCCATTTGTCTGCTCTCACTCATCGCACCCCATAAAAGGACTTTTCAGTATGCATCACACTTTTTGGATGTGGCAGGTGAGATGCATCGCACCCTTAGCATTGAGCAGTCTGTATGGTCTAGTTTTGACCAGTTCTGAGTAGTTTTTCATTGAGAACTTCTGGGAGATGATGTAATCAGCTGACCTTGCTCCTTTAGGGTATGAAACAACACTTTTAGGGACTTATAAGCCCTTGTTTTATGGAAATATTTGATTGGGGTTGCAGTGCCAAAATATGTCAATAACAATAGGTGCGACGTCATCGCAACTGTTAAGCTATCTATAGCGATGATCTGAATTAAGAGAAAATACAAAGTAAACACACCTGAAGGACACCAGACTAATTTCTGAAACAGTAAGAGGGACTCCCAGATTGACCTAGGTAACCCATAATACTAATTTCTCAACCCCAAAAATCAAGAAACACTACATTAAAAACAAAAGCAAGAGCAAGTAAGAAAAAACATACAAAGGACTCCCTAGCGGAGGTGCCAACTTGTGAAATAGGAAATGTTCCCTCTGCGGAAAGACGCAAGCCCTCTATCCCTAGAGTGCTTCTCATCACAAAAAAACAAAACAACAATAAATTTCCTTAAACAATCATCATTGAAAGCCTACCTCAAACCAGTGTTCGATAAAGCTTATGTTGCATTGCTCCAACTATCGTTTCCTTCCCCTTAATGAGAAACCAGCCTGAAACAACACAAGAGAACAACAGAACACGTAATTGCGAACAACAATGATCTATTTATAGAGTCAAGGAACCTTAAGCTATTGAGTACATTTTACACAAGACATAGGAAACCATCATTGATTGTATTAAAATAAATCAAAATCAAAGCTTACAACCATGTCTTGACATCACAAGCCTTCTCGAAGGGTCCAGTCGGTATGTTTCTTCAAGCATTCACTCTCAAGAATGGCTCTCCCAAAAGGATGGTAACTTTCTCTCTCACTCACAAGCTTTAATACAAGGCTAAGGCAATCCACAACCAATTACTAAACTATTAGTAATTGACACTGGAAACTCACACCAAAGCTAGCTAATTTGCTTCAATCCAAAAACCAAGAACTACTTGACCATAGCAATGGGGAATGCTCTTATAGGAGGAGGAGCCTCCATGAAATGAGGGTGAGGGAGCTCTCTTCAAGCGAGGTTTCTCAAAGGGTGGAACTAGCATCTTAGAGGACGAAAGGAAAACTCCTTTGAACTAACAACCAGCTCTAGAATCACCCAGAAGCATTCTGTTTGAACTAATTTTCCATATCTAGGTCGTCACGACTCAAAGACTAGGACTCAGAGATGATGTCGCGGGGCAACAATGTATTTAGACCTACTGTTGCAAGAAGGATATTGAGGACTTGAGATGAGCCCTAAAAACTGATCGTCACAGAGAACATATGTCCCCCTGCGATGATGTCGCGACATTCTAGGCCACTTTAGGTTATCATTGCAGGCATAACGAGGTTGGCTTGTGACGATCTTGGAACATGGGTAAAAAAGATCAATCTTCCGGATCAAATAGCATTGTTAATCCTCTTGAATTATTTGGGAAGATGTGGACACATTTTTTTGAGGTATGACACAAAATGAGATGTCCCTCAAGAACTGACTTTATCTGAGATTAGGGGATACAAGGTAGTGACAAATTACTGTGTAACAATATCTCATGTTTGTTGCTCTGTTCTATTTATGCATTTGTTTACCATTTATGATTGTGCACATATCTGGTTATGTTAACTTGTAACTAAAAAAATAGTATCTACTTAAAGTAATTCAATATCTATAATAATACTAAGCACGGGAAGGGTAAAAAACATTTGTGCTCATCCTTCAAACCGCAAAGGTAGTTTCTTTGAACTAACAACTGAGCGATAGTAGAACAACCTGAGGGATCTATCTACGACCCTTCCAGACCTCATCAAGACATCCCTAGGGTATGGAAACTTGGTTCAAACACCCTCCCCTACTACCTTGGGTGAGACCTCAGTCTCCACTTCGTGGACTATTACCGAAAGGGCCAGTGGTTTGAGATTTGTTTGGGTAAACATTTCTAAACCTAGGTTAGGCCCCATTAAGCCAACAATAGATCTAAGGGTTTTTATTATTAAGATGAATTATTTTTTAATACAACTAATAGATGCCTTCCCGACAATCTAGTTACAAATAATATCACTTGATAGAAGAAATTTGATGAGCCCCAAAAATGGACAATTATTTGGGCTCATTCAACCTCCTAATTTGGCGTAGTCCACCATTCTCATTTGTTTATTGCATGTTTTTGATTATTTTTATGTTAATAGAGTGAATTTGGTTAGTCATTATGCCAACAAGTCTAATGGTGCTTTGTGTAGCCTTGTTGGTCAACTTGGAGACAAAATTGAAGGTCTTAATGAGCACTTGGCAGCCAAATTCGTGGGAGAACAAGCTAGAGGATTTGTAGGAAGGCGTCCCCCTCATTTATGGGTCCTTACCTCGAATTCTCCACCATCAGCTCGGAGTTCAAAGGCCACCAAATCAATGAGCACAAGGGCAGCCAAGCAAGTCAAGTTGGACTGCTGTTAACTACAAGTCTTGGGCAGCCAAGTCCCTAAATTCTAGGAGGACTGTTGGGTCCTCAAATTGTATAAATAAGAAGGCTTGGGGCCTCCTTTGGGTTAGCCATTTGATAGCTAGTAGACAGCTCGTAGTTAGTCATTTTTGGTTAGATAGTGGTTAGTCATTTTTGTAGCTAGTTAGTCATTTTGTTTTAGCCATTAGTTAGCTAGTTTGTAATTCGATTTGTAGGCCATGGATTAGTTTTTCTTTCAGCTCTCAAGCTCTCCTTGTGGACAGTTTTGATGTAACTTTTCATTCTTGGTTAATAAAGATGGATCTAGCTTTGCACCAGCTCTAAATCTCTCTTGGGAGGCTGTAGTTCTTGGGGTTGGGCCCATCTCAAGCGCCCAGTACCTCCCTTGTTTGTATTTATGTGTCTTTGCTGCATTCTCATAATAAAATTTGCTATTTGAATTCATGGCATAAGTAATTTAGGTTGATGCATTTTCGGTTTGGTGACAGTCATAATCATTTGTTTCATTTACACTCCTCTTTCTCATTCCATTACCATCTCTTCCATCTTGATCACGCATGCAAACATATCTCCTCGACCTTCACTTCGTTCTGTCCTCTCCGAAAGTCTTCCACTCCTCACGTAACTTCATTTCCCAACCTTTCATTGACATAACCCTTTTCCTCCAACATACTCCCTACACCCATTTCCCATCTCATTCCTCCACTTCTGAGCCATCACCTGCCTTATCCCTACCTCACATACCTCTTCCTACCATTCCATCACTCCTCCATCACTTCAACCCTGCACGGCCAATTATCCTGTAGAATTGCACAGAACATCCTATAGAAGACTTACAGGACTATCCTGTAGAAACCTCTGAGTATCCTGTAGGATCCCCTGCAGACATCTTGTAGGAGGCCACTCACTCGGTTGCTGAGCTTCTGAATGTGAGGAACCTTTGTGGTTGGATGCTAAGGATCCGTAGGGACCTCTCCTAGCCTCCCCAACCTATCCCACGTTTTCCTTCCTTCTCCATCCCATCTGCACAACCAAACCCTGATAAACACAAAATCACAATCATTCCACCCACTTAATGAAAAAGTACAAAAACATGTCTTTTATGATGCAAGTAGTTTAGATCCATGAATTTTCACTTATTAGAGGTAGTAGCAGCATTGGTAGAAGTTTCATTCACATTCTTGGCATTATAGAAGTTAGACTAGTCAAATTAGGGTTTCCTAGGCTTACATGCTTTGATTTGCTTTCAGTTCATTTTTGTCAAGTAGATTAGTCTCCTTTGAGCTAGCTTTTGTCCATCATTGATAAATCTTCTTCTGTGAGCCTATAGAAGTTGGCTTGAGCCCTAGCGGACTTGTTCCAGCTGACCAAGTGACAGCTGCGACAAGAGCTAGTACTTGTGCATATAGCACCGCCGCTTCCAAGTTTGTACGAACTACCGGGTTGATAAAATTAAGAGACAGGAAGCCCCAGGAGTTGTAGCATTATTGTTACAATACTGGGGCTCACCATCTGCCTCATGAAACCCTCTACCAACTGCAGGATGGTGTCACCATTGAGCTGTGTGCCAGGGAAGACCACGCACTCCACCTCTTAATGGAGCATAAGACAAGTCTGGAGCAGGTCAGACTACAACATGATGACTTGGTTTCCCACAACGAGGCAGTGGAACAGGCCATGGTGGCAGTGCAGCAAACTACCGAAGTTGGTTGTCCCAACAGAACTTCCAATAACAAACAATATCCATTCCATGGCTACTAGATTCTATACAGCCTAGGAGGAGGCCGCAAAGGTTCAATTGGAACTAAATTTTAAAATCTCGGAGCTAAGACTACAAGCGAAACCACCCACACCCCCAGAAGTTCGAGAGCAACGCCGTGGTGAAATTCAAGCAGGACTGGAAATGATAAAGTGCACTGTCCAAGATTGCTCAGGACTGTTAGATCAATCCCTCCTTACGCTCACGTCCCTCCAAGAAGACCCAACCATACAACAGGTAGAAATCGAAGCACGGGAGTTGCATTAGGCTTATGACATAATCCGAGGGATTGCGCAGATGGTCACTATCATGCAGCGGTTAGCTAAAATGAAGGAAGCCCAGGCTCTCAAGGCACAAGTTGACGTCGCGCAGCAAAAGGAGGAAGTGCTTAAAGAATGCATCCAACCCTGGCTTGATGAAGAATTTACAGTCTCCACAACCATCAAAGGAAATTTAGCACACATGCAAACAATATATGATCCCAGACACGCAACTGCAAGTGATACGAATGCATCAACAGCTCACATAGAACAGGTACAAAGGATAGCGGCAGAGTTTGTTGCAAGCATAAGCAACGTGCAAAAATTGTTGACCGACATCTGCACGAAGATTACCACACCAACCGAGTGACTCGGGACGAGTCACGATGATTGTGTTGGGGGACTGTTGGGTAGCAGAGGGCCCGCGTAACGGTTTTGGGGTTGAAAGTCTGCAATTTTGGGAAAGTATGGTAAGGAATTTACGAACTACATGGACCACGAATTGTAATGGGTCAAGTCAAAGGGTTATCTACCAAAAAATAATGTAAAATAATAGGAAGTGAGTCGGCCTACCCATGGTTGACGGACCATGGGAATGTATAAATAGAGCAAGGCTCTATGGAAGTCGGTTTTAGAGAAGTCTTTTATGTTGGATCTGGGTATTATGGTTGTGTGAAGACAATATTCTCTGCGTCTGTAAGTCTAAGTCAAGAGGGTTGGTAAAGAGATAGAGGCTCTACAGCTGCGTGCGTAGAGGCATGGTAGAGTCCGCAGCTGTGTGCATGGACCCCTATAGCTGAGTGCACAGGGCAGATCTGGTTGTATGGAAAAGAAGATCAACAAAGATAAGAATTTCAGAAGCATTGTGTGTTTCCTTGCGGATCTGTTTATTGCTTATATTATGAAGTTATGCATCATCTGTTATAATTGTGCGCATGGGGTTTTAAGTGTAAATGTTTGCTTAAAGACTATAAAAAGTAGATCTGATCTATAACAACTCATTAACAATAAGTATTAAGGAATTGCCTTGTTCCGGATATACACGGGAGTAGAGTGGCATGAGGCCATAGAATGGTGTGCAACCCCTCCATACCACATCAATACATCTCAAGGGTGCGAAAACCTGGTTCCAGCACCCTCCCCTACTACCTCTGGTGAGACCTCAATCCACGCTCCGCAGGCTGTTGCCAAAAGGGCTAGTAGCTGCAGTATTTGTTTGGCTAATAACTCTTCCGAACTTGGGCCAGGGCCAATAAGCCAACATGACAGTAAATAGATTTTTCAACAGAATTGAACCTTTGAGATGAAAGGGGCTCCCTTCTTTGTTTGTTATTAATGATAAACTCATGATCGGAGAAGATTATGCCAAGAGGTTAAAGGACATAGAAAAGGATGTTGTCAATCTCTCTAATATCAAAGGCAACATAACAGGAAGAGCAATGTTGGAAGCCATCAACAATCCAATTTTCATTGAACATGAATTGAAACACGTTTTCACAGTGAAGCCTACTTTTGCATGGTACATAGAAATAGATGAGATATACCACAGGTTGATCAAGGTTAAAATCCTAGATGAAGATGAATGGAGTGACTTGTGTGACTACTAAGAGGAACATGACAAGCAGGGTTGAAGGAACAATGCAGAGCTAATTCAGCACCCAGCCGAGTCAGCAAAGCCAACACACCTTATTAAAGAGTAGCCAAATCAGCCACTACATCATAATTGATTACCCAACAACTACATTCAGAAAAAAAAGGGACCAGACATACAAGTTATCTCATCATGACCACTTCGTGGTTACACTAGTCAAATTTTATTTTCACTGTAATTAACAACAAATTGCTAAGTGTATATGGCAGTTATTGTAGATTTCAGTTAAATACTTCATGCATTGGAAGTATTAGGTGTTGGACCCGAGCAACTAAAAAACTTTTCTTTTTTGGAGCATTGTAATTTTAGAGCTGGAACATTGATAATAAAGACCATTTTCAAGATACTTGAGTTATTGTTTATCTAGTGATGGTTTTCTTTCTGTGTTAAATGTTTCGTTGTTTCCTTCAATGTGCTTCATTCAAATCTTGTTGTAAAAAAAAAAGTTTAGAATAAGATACGATGCTAGAGCACCTTATTTCTATCTGTGTTTACTATATAAATTTTTTCCTCTAAAGTCTGGCTAAGAAATACTTATATGATTTTTAACCACTACTGATTTCACTATTCTGTCATTTCATTCCTTATTGTGCTTTAAGATCCAGTAGATATAGTTAGCTAGCCTTGTGAACACTCTGAAAAAATTGATGCTACAATCTAGCTATGGACTCCATAACCCAGTGGAAAAAGTTTAAACAATAATCTATCCCAACCAACCAATCAAATAAATTAATCAATATTTTATCTATATAACTAGCCTAAAATATTAAAGCACTAGAAAAAACAAAATCAAGTCTCAAAATATAAAGAGAGAGTCCTCTCTGAGCCGAGGATGGTGAGATCCTAGACTCCAAAGTGTTTTGATGTGTCCTTTATGATCTTTTTCTTGCCAATCTTAAAAATCATAGAGTGATAACGAGTACAACTATCCAAGAGGCCTACATTTGTAATTCATAGAGTCACTAGTGATGCCTTGTGATAATCCCTAGTGTGAAACACATGGAATAAACTTTGATGGGTTAAATATTTTCTTATGATGATGATGAGTGCATATTGAAATACTACCTTATGCTTATGTAGTAAAGGAAAGCAGGGTGGGAACCAATGACATCACATGTACCATCTACACTGAGGGAACTCAATTTATTTACTACAATGTTATATCATACAAAGGTGTTGTATTTTTGGACAATAGGTCTCATTTAAGATAGTAGGATGCACACTAATGTTTCCTACAAATTTTTTGTTCTATCAGTACTTATTAATGTAATAAGGTGGCATACGTCTAGACTAGTGAAATAATTACCCAAGATAGTTAATATAGTAGAGTATTAAGTGGCCCATAAAACCAATCAAAATAGGAAATAAAATCCCTTGTCATGACTTCTAGGTATTACAAAACAAATCACAATCTAGCCACTAAAATGCATGATAATTAAACTAATATAGGGAATATGGCACATAACTATCCCTTATTAATAGGGATATGTTCAAGTCAATATTCAGACCTTGAGACTCTCATATCTCAGGTCAATATCAAGAGAGGTTTTGTGCTATCATATTGAGACATTTGCAGACCTATACTTGTTTCAGCAAGACACCACCCTTTGACATTCTTGGAATCACTTCTATAATCCTGTAACTTTGTTCAGATAGGTATGTTTGGAACCCATTTAGATGTATTAGGAAAGTCGAGACAGTAAAATACTCAATATTGTGTGATCTGGGATGGGTAATGGTACCAAGCTCACAACTCTCCTCCCATCCACTGACAAACTTCTAGTAATCCAATTGCTACACCCAAGCATAAGAAACTTGTCCCATTGACCAAAACACCACATGAATTAGGGATTCCAAAAGCTTTTCCACACTTCCACCCTTCTCGATTAACACTATTCAACTTATAGACATCTTCTAAGATTCCAGATGAGACCTTCCTCCACCCAACAACCATGAGGGATTCAAGAGGTTTTTCCACACATCCACCCTTCTGGATTAAGGATATTTAACTTACACACATATTCTGAGATTCTAGAGGAGATCTTCTTCCACCCAACAACCATGAGGGATTCCAGACATTTTGCCACACCTACACCCTTCTCGATTAAGAATATTCAAATTATGGAAATATTTTGGAATTCCAAAGGAGGTCTTCCTCCACCCAACACTCATGAGGGATTCCAAAGGTAAAATCTAAACCTAGAGTGATCCTCCACCCTGAGATAGAAACACAACCTTGAGCTGGGAATCTGGCATTTACTAAAATAGGAGTAAACCTAGGAAAACCTTTGGCCTCCACCCACTATCCAATGATGGATTCTAAAGATACAATCCTCCACCCTCAGTCAATCCAAAACCCCCAAAGAGCCAAAAAATTTCTTGTTTTTCACTAAGCGACAAGGATTAAATTATTGCACAATATTCAGCATGAAAAAATTTCCAAGTGTCCATACCACACCTATTGGAAGGTGGTTAAGCCACAAACATGAATGCAATGTTCCTAACTCTTGTAAATTAATCTAACAAAGAAATTATAGGGTCAAGAGGACATAACTATGAGATTATTTCCCTCTAATATTTAAGGACAACCAAGTCCACAACACTACTAAATGGTTACTCCCCTGCCTATATTTTTTGTAGATGTTTAGGAACTAATAGTGGTACGAAGAGATTCATGGTCAGGATTTCATCATTGTGTTATGCCCTATGATCCAGTTTCTAATTAGATGTAGAAACAGTGGTAGTTTAATGCAATAAATTCTAAAATTATAGCTCAATATCATGATGAAGGTTTATCTTTGTTACTGTGACTTGATCTGTTGTCCTTGTGGTGTAGACCCCATGATTTCCAGTTCTGACTTCCTCCTTGTTGAAATTCACTTCCAGTTGACTGCTGAATGAACTTATTGACTTTGATTGTCCTCTCTTTTTTTCTTTCATTTCCTTGTATTTACCTCTTGTTTCCTTCTCCCTTGCACTGCTCTCACTTTGGTTTTCTCCTTCTTGTCCTTCCTTTTCCTCCTTGGTCACAATTTCTCCCATTTTTTTTCTATTCACCCCTTACTTCTACTTAGTTAGGGCCTTGCTAATTGGATTTCCATTTCTTTCCATTTTCCCTCCCTTTTCCTCCATATCTACCTTTTTCCCTCTTCCTAGGCCTGCTCTAGAATCAATAAGGCGTGAGGGAGGAAAACAAATATATTCACCATGTGCCAATAACTTCTAAAATATCTTCCAACACTTGAAAAATCGACAATCCCATCTAATACTATGACCCTATTCCTATGAGCACCTCTTTCTTCTAAATTTTTTTGTTTAACTATATGCGCCTTGAACCATATGCACCCTTGTCCACCTGATTAATAGAATTCATTTACAACCGTGTATCATGTCCTTTATACTAGGACTTATGTCTTAGCTATTTTTGTCTATGTTGAACCTTGGTTATTATCCTCACCTACATGTTTTTGGGGTTCCACTTAACTCCCCCTAGTTAATAGAATAAATTGTCATCTTATGTACTTAAGGTTTTCTATCAAAAGTAAGGTTCCATGAGTTAGAAAAATGTGCAATCAATAACTATAAGTGGATACCTTAAAGAATGACCATTATGTTGGTGTTTGAAGCCTCATTAGTGGAGATTTGATCAATGGTTAGGGTTTTTATTCAATTAGATACTATCCATTAGTGTATCTATGATCTTCCCCATGTACACAAGGATAACTCAGAAGTGTTTTCCATAACCCTGTAAGTGCAACTTTAACATGTACACCATGATAACAAAAAAAATGTTTACCATATCTATGCAAATGGAAATTTACGGGAAATATTTACATTATATACATGAATTTACTAAGATCAAGGCAATTAGCATCATATATACATATTTACCACATGATCTAGGTCATTAAACACCCCCCCCCCCCTTGAGGGGAACACCTTCCTCTGTGTTCTATGGCTATATACAATGAAACAAAACATATAATGTGTCATGACACTTTATAAATTATTTAGAATGTTTTTCATATTTACTTTATCTAAAGGTTAAATATGGGTAAGCTTCTTGTAATTGGTTTTCCATTTCCCATGTAGCTTCCTCGGGACCAAAGTGTTTCCATTATACTTTAATGTGCTCTATTGTTTGATTTCAGAGCATGATCTTCCTATACTCTAAGATGCATAACATTTCTAGCTGAAATCCTCCCTTTGGGTCTACCTATAGAACAAACCAATCAATAACATGATTAGGATATCACACATATCTCTTAAGCAAGGACACATGGAAAACATCATGCATTTTTAATAAATGGTGTAAGTCCAATCTATAATCTACTAGTCCAATCCTTTCCAATACTTCAGAAGGTCGACAAAATTGTGGTGCCAATTTGGTATATGACCCAATATTTAGGGAGATCTTCTTAGGTATGATGCATAGATATATGTTTTGTACAACTTGGAATTCACTATGCTCTCTATGTTGATCTGCATAACTCTTCTATCGGTCTTGTGATGCCTTCACATTTTTCTTGATGGTCTACATCTCTTGTTACATTTCCTATAACATGTCTACTCCAATTAAGACCATATTTACCGAATCACTCCAGCTAATAGGAGTGTTTTAACACCTCCCATACAATACCTCGAAAGGGCTCATCTTCATAGATTCTTGGTATCCATTGTTATAAGTAACCTCTACCACTGGGAGTTACTCTTCCCATTTCTTCGGCTGGTGCATCACATGCACCCTCAACATGTCCTCAAGGATCCTATTGGTTCTCTCTATTTCTCCATCTATTTGTGGGTGATAAGTTGTGCCATAGGCCAATTTTTTCCCTACTCTTGTGAATATTTCCCTCCAAAACCTTTAGGTGAACTTGGAGTCTCTATCTAATATGATTTTCTTAGGCACCCTGTGAAACCTCACAATTTATTGAATGAATATTTAGGCTATATTGGTGGCTAAATGTGATAATTTTACTACTAAAAATTGTGCCACATTGCTCAATTTTTCATTCACCACCATAATTGTGTCGATAGAAAAATATACCTCCCAGTGAGGAGGAAATTCAGGGATGTCTAGGGGGAATACATTCCTATATTGTTGTAGAATAGGATGTTTATCCAATACCTCATTGTATTCTTTTCCATCATTATTGCAAGCTTATGTATTACTAGAAATGTGTATAGAAAATATGATACACTCTTTTTTGTGGTTACGCTTAGCTTGCATAACCGTGATTATTCTTATTGAGATAGGTTTCCTTTTACCTTGTACCATTATCATTTTCACATCTCATTTAGGCATTCAATAGCCTTTTTGTAACAATCTAATTGTGTTCAATAGGCATACAAGCAATCCATACCTAGTAGCATATTATATTCATCGAGGGGACGAAGTTTAAGGTTTTCTATGGTTTACATGCCATTGAGTTCGAATGCACATTATTTTACCCAGTGATTAAATATTCTTTTTGTCCATCTGGCTAGCTACACCAACCATGCTTTTGAATGGTTTTCTTTTGCCAGCTGGCAGTGATCTACAAGCTCAGGGTTAATGTACCTGTAATTGGAGCTAGGATCAATTAGAATAGAGAGTATTTGATTACAAATTTTACCTTCCATTTCTATGTTGGAGGCTTAATGATTGAAATTCTTATTCTCCATGGTGGCATATATCTGGAGTATATCCTAAGTTGCATCCCCCATGGTGAAAGCTTATTAAATGATGTATATTTGTGGCATGGAATACTTTCATTGCAGGAAATCTATATTATGGTGATTTACTCCACATGTCCAACATTGTAATGGTTTCATATCACTTGGGTTATTTTGTCCCTGTATCGGTTGATGAACATCCCATTTTTCAGTTGGTTTGAAATTTGGTTGAGTTTTGCATGTGTTGGTTGAGACTATACCTTCCTTTTTACCTGTTGTTTGCATTTTCCCTCCTTTATTATTCCATATTTCTTTTTTATTTCTATTACCTTGTAGTCTCTAACCACCCTTATGTCTTGGCCTACATCTTGATTTCTCATAAAAATGCATCAATTTTCTAAAAACATCCTCTGATGTACGAGGTTCATCAAATTCAATGTGATCCTTGAAAGACTAGGGTCATCCACTGATAAACCTTTGGAATTTTTCTTTCTCATTCTTTAGGTAGGGTGCGTATTGCAACAACTCTAGAAATTTGGTGACATATCCATCATCCGACATTTGTCCTATTCTGATCTCATAGAATCCCTTTACTTTACTGTCAAAATATCTCTCTGACATATATTTATTCCAAAACAGCTCCTCGAATTCACACCAAGTCAGATCGTCTTCCTTTATTTGTTTCACATTTTTCATGTCTTACCACCATATATCTACTTTTCCTACAAGTTGAATGTGTCTACCCTTGCCTTCATGTTACCTTCTACATCTTCATATTTCCTCATCTCTCCATCAAATATGGGGCGTTTATCCTTCTTGAACTCCTCGAGCATGTAATCTGCCCCCTTCCTATTCTAATGATGATAATGCTTCCTAGGAGGGGATTCATAATATTGTCTATGTGTACTAGTTCCCCACTCACAGGTACTTATGCCAGTACCTCCTTTTATTGTGTAATCACTTCTCACCCTATGTTTCTTCATGTTTTGGCTCCCATCTACTCCATTTTTCTCGTCTTCCGCTTCCATGTATCGTTATTTATTTCTTCGTCTGATTCCCGATATCTATTTATCTTTGTAAGATAGCAACATTGAATTCTACTCGCCCTTCTTGGGACTTGAAATTTTCAGATTTGTGACCTTTTAGCCCAGCCTTGAGACTCCCCAAGGTATCAACCCTGTCAAAATAGTATCCTTCTCCATGCTACTCTAGTTAACTCTCCAATTCGAAAAATCTTTCTTCTAGCTCATGCAAAGATCTATCAGAGTTGTACTCGACCATATTGTTATTCATTCACTTTTCCTATTCTTGTTTGTGATGTGTTAACATCGATGCTTTCATCTATTAGTTATGACAGATAAAGGGGAATTATACGAACATCTTCTAGACTTATAGTCATTAATTCGAACATATTATTTCTACCCCAAGGCCCAATGTTGAAACTTGGGCTCTAATACCACTCGTAACAACCCCTTTGAATTTTTGTTTTTGTTTTTTTATTTTTTGTTCACATTGCATTTTTGAATAAGTGGGTAGCCTTTAGTTACCCTAGCAATAATGGTTTATACTACTATTTTCCTATTACAAATAAGATATAAGTGACTAGTCCTTCGGATTATTTCTCTACCATAATAAAGAGAAATTGAAGGACTAGATGTACCAAACATTCTAAGGATGTTGTGAGAAGATAATGAGCTAGTCTATCACACAGTGGGTGACTTCTTGTCTCATAGTTAGTTTGTATTTCCTTCTAATAGTTTTATAAGACAAATAGGATCTCATAACAAGGAGATTGGCCCTCAATACAACTTCATGTAATTTTCTGATGATTGTGCTAAAATGTAGGTGTTATGAAATTTTTTATTGGTGTAGCTGCACTATAGACCCACCAGAGATGATTTATAGTTTGTTTCTAATGTGTATCTCCCCTCTTCAAGGTTTTTTAGTGACTCGCAAGCATAGTCCATAGATTCCTTTGTCATATCTCATTGGACTATAGTGCAACCTACCTCTTTATTGAGAGTAGGCATTGTCAATAACGTCTGACAGTGACACAACATTATTTTCATGTTGTATTTCCCATTCAACATTTCCATATTTTATGGGTAAAGTTCCTATGTAATTGGCAAATATATTTAATCATGGAGAGTAAAATTTGTAAGAAAACCAAAATCAAAAGAAATGAAAATAATTAAGACAGTTTAGTTTAAATCCTTTATTTCTAGCATTTCTATTTTAGACATAGCCAAGTTATCATTCAAAATCCTTTACTGAGGAGAATTTAGTTGCAATAATTACATCTAATATATCTTGATATAAAACCAACAATGCAACATTGTCATCATTCTTTTTGTGTTATTTAGGAGGTGTGTTTCTGATGATAAATATTCATAAACTAATTTAAATCTTGGATAATATGGATTATAAGCATGACAATGATGCAAACATGATGATCATGCTATCTTTTCTATTCAAGGGTTGCATTTCCCATGAGCAATTTAAGTAATTTAAATCATACACAATTTGGATTGTAGGCATATTAGTAATGCAAACATGATCAATGTGTTATCTTCTCTATCCAAGTGTTGAATTTATCATGAGCAGGGTAGTAACATAAACTGTTAGCATACTGAAATTAGGAAAGTCATTTATGCTATGGTGAGTTTGACAATATAGGTGCACCACACACCCTGGAATGAGCCTGATATTTGTGGAAAACCCATACTAGATTCAATCTATTCTTCCACAGAATCATTAGCTATAAAACATGTGGTAAGAGAATATTTGATAAGACCTAACTGATTTTTTCTTCACTACTACATCTAAGTATACCCAACGTCTACACAACAATTGATAAGGGCCACATTAACTTATGGAAAATATTTTTGGACAAAAGTGTAGATACACAATAGGCCCATGACCTTTATGTCCGTAAGTTAGGGGTGTTGAGATAGTGAGGTCAATCATAAGCCACAATATCCTTTCATTAGGCTTAAAGTAAAGGACTTAAATACCCTATATCTATAATGTTGTGTGTGATAATTATAACACACTAATGTTAAGTGGAGTGTGGTATACTGGTGCTTAACTACCCATCATGTCTTATGTCAATACCTCTATGAGTACCACTATCCTAGAAGCCTATACTTGCAATTCATAGAGTAACCAGTGATGCCTTGTGAGAATCACTAGTGGTAGCACATGAAATATCCTATGATGAGTCCAATATTTTCTTATGACACTATTGATTGCATATTGAAATGCCACCTTATGACTATGTAGTAAAGCAAGGTAGTGTGGGAACTAATGACATCATATGTACCATCTACACTAAGTGAAATAAATTTATTTACTAACATTGGTGTTGTATTATTGAACAATTGGTCCCATTTAAGACAATAGGCTGTACACTAAGGTTTCCTACAGATTTTATATTCTATCAATACTTATTAAAGTAATAAGGTGGCATACATTAAAACTGACGAAAGGATTACACGAGACAATTAATATAGTATAGTATTAAGTGGCTCATAGAACCAATCAAAATAGGAAATAAAATCCATGTCATGACTTCCAAAATGGCTCACAAACTAGCCACTAAAAGGCGTGATAGTTAAATAAATCAAGTAAACATGGCACATAACTATTCTTTATTAATAGGGATATGTCAAGCACCTATTTAGAATTTGAGACTCCCATATCTTTGGTCAATATCAAGAGAGGTTGTGCGTTGTCATACTAAGGCATCTGCAGACCATTATGTGTTTTAGCAAAACACCACATGTTGACATTCTTGGATCCACTTCTGTAATCCTATAGTGTGTGATTTGGGATGGTCAATGGGACCAAGCTCACAACTCTCCTCCCACCTATTGAAAAACTACTAGTAATGTAGATGTCACCCCGAGCATGAGAATTTTGTCCCACTGACTAGACTACTAGATGCATTAGGGATTCTAGAGGTTTTTCCACACTGCCGCCCTTCTAAATTAACGATATTAAACTTACAAACATATTCTGGGATTCCAAAGAATGTCTTCCTCGACCAAAAAACCATGAGGGATTCTAGAGGTTTTTCCACACCTCCACCCTTTTTTATTAAAGATATTAAGCTTATAGAGATATTCTAGGATTCTAGAGGAGGTATTCCTCCACCCAACAATCTTGAGGCATTAAAAAGGTTTTCCCACAGCTTCACCATGCTAGATTAAGGATATTAATATTACAAACATATTCTGGGATTCCATAGGAGGTCTTCCTTCAAGCAACAACCATGAGGGATTCGAGAGGTTTCTCCACACCTTCTCCCTTGTATATTAAGGATATTCATCTTACAAACATATTCCAGGATTCTAGAGGATGTTTTCCTCCACCTAATAGCCATGAGGTATTCCAAAGATAAAATATCCATCCTCACTTAACTAATGGATTTCGAAGGTGATCATCCACCCTGAGACAGAAACTCCACACTGAGATGGGAATCCAATTTTTTCTAAAACGGGAGAAAATATATGGCATCCTAGGTACTCCACCCATTTTCTGATGAGGGATTCTTGAGATACAATCTTGCACCCTCAATCACTCAAAAATTTCCATAGAACTAGACAGTTACATATTTTTCACTAAAAGAGAAGAGTTAAGTTTATTGCACAAATATTTTCTAGGTATCCATACCACACCTGCTAGAAAGTGGCTAAGCCACATACATGACCACAATGTTACTAACTCCTAAAAATTAAAAAAAAAAGAAAAGAAATTATAAGGTCGAGAGGACACTGATGTGGTATTATTTCCCTCTAATAAGTAAGGACAACCAAGTCCAAAACACTATTGAATGGTTACTCCATTGCCTATATTTTTTAGAGATGTTTAGGAATTAGCAGTGGTAAGAAGAGAGCCATGGTCATGATTTCACCATTGTTCTATGCCCTAGGATGAAGTTTATAATTGGATGCAGAAACAATGGGATTCTAATGTAGTAAAAGCCAAGAGTATAATTCAGTAGTGTGATGGAGGCTTACCTCTATTACTGCAACTTGATCCATTGTCCTCATGATGCAGACCCCATGATTTTCAGTTGCAGCTCCCTCCTTTTAGAAAATCCCTTCAAGTTGAATTTCCAATGACCTTCTTGCCTTTGATTGTTCACTCCTTTGTCTTTCCTTCCCCTTTATTTACCTCTCACTTCCTTCTCCCTTTCTTTTCTCTCACTATGTTTTTCTGGTTCTTGTCCTTCCTTATCCTCTTTGGTCCTTATTTCGCTCATTTTTCTATTGTTCACCCCCTACTTCTAGCTAGTTAGGGACTAGCTAATTGGATTTCCATTTCCTTCCATTTAGCCTCCCTTTTACTCCCTATATATATTTTCCCTCTTCATAGGCCTATACTAGAATCGATAAGGTGTGAGGGAGGAAAAAAATATATTCACCATTTCCTAATAATTTGTAAAATATCTACAAGCCCTTGAAAAATTGATAATTGTATCCATTCCTGTGAACCATATGCCTTTGAGAAACTCTCGTTTCTAAATTCTTGCATTAAACTATATTGACCTTGAACTATATGGGTTTAACTATATGCACCCTTGTCCACCTAAATGATAGATTTCCTTTAAAAGCTTAGATCGTGCCCTTATACTAAGATTTATTTCTTGGCTAGTTTTCTCTTATTTGAACCTTGGGTATTATCCTCACCTCGATGTTGTTTGGGTTCCACCTAAATCCCCCTAGTTAATACAATAAATTGTCATCTGATGTACTTAAAGTTTTCTCTCAAAATTAAGGTTCCATGAGTTAGAAAAATGTTCAATCAATAATTATAAGTGGCTAAAGAAGGAACACTATTTTGGTACTTGAAGCCTCATTAATGGAGGTTCAGTCAATGGTAAGGGTTTTGATTCAATTAGACACTATCCATTAGTGCATTTACGATCTTCCCCATGTACACAAGTATAAATGAAAAGTGTTTTCCATAACCGTACAAGTGCATATTCAACATCTACACCATGATAACAACAAAATATTTACCATATTTATAAAAATGCAAGGTAACAAGAAATATTTACATTATATACATGAAAGTACTAAGATCAAGACAATTAGCACCATGTCTACATATTTACCACATGACCGAGGTAATTACGCATCTCATAATCAACATAACATCATAAGCTATGGTAATAATGACACTCAGTCATTGATAATAAAAAAACCTAAGCCTATGGCTCTTGCAAAACCCTAGTAGCAACATTATCACATATGATCAAGAGTAATGCAATCCCTCACATACTCAACCTATATCATGAAAAACCTGTGTTGATCACACATTAATGTTTTCCAACATAAATAGGCTCAACATAACAAGTTTGGTGGTGAGAGGGCACCATGGGTTATTCTCGAAGTCAACCTCCACTAGTTTGGAGGCTAGAGGGATATTTGGGAATCACCCTCCATCATGTTGGGGGCGAGAGGGTGATTTCAAGAATCACCCTCCATTATGAAAGGGGCTATAGGGTGATTCTGAGAATTACCCTCTATCGTTCTAGGGCGAAAGGATGATTCCCATAATCACCCTTTGTTGTGTCAGTGCTAGAGGGTGATTCTGGGAATCATCCTTCACCATGTTGGTGGCGGGAGGGCATTATGGCTGATTCCCGTAATCACTATCGACCATCCTATGGAGTAGAGGGTGATTTTGGGAATCACGCTATGCCTTGGCAAGGCAGAAGGTGATTCAAAAAATCACCCTCCCTTGTGCTAGGGGCGAGAGGGTAATTCTGAGAATCACCTTATGCCATGTTGGGGGCGAGATGGTAATTTTGGGAATCACCCTCCCTTGTGTCGGGCCCAAAGGGCGATTCCAGGAATCACCCTCCATCATGTTGGTGATGAGATGGTAACGGGTGATTTTTGGAATCACCCTCCATCATACTAGGGTCCAGACGGTGATTATGGGAATCATCTTCTATCATGTCGGGCTAGAGGGTGATTCCCATAATCACCCTTTGTTTTGTTGTGGGCATGAGGGTGTTATGGGTGATTCTTGAAATCACCCTCCACTATCTCAGGGGCTAGAAGGTGATTCTCAAAATCATGCCAATGCTATCTTGCGACCCCTTAGCCATTGGGTGGGGCTGTTAGGTCGATTTCAGGAATCAGACTGCCATCCCTACCAATTTGCCAAGGGGTCGTGGGGTGGGTGTGTTACGCCGAATTTATTTATTAGTTTTTAATACGTGTTATATATAATATATATATAAAATATATAAATAATATATATAAATATATATATATATATATAATATATATATATATATATACATATCTTTTTTTTACTAATATTTTTTTCGTCTTTTTAATATTTTTTTTGTTTTACCTTTTTTAATGTTTTTTCTTTGTTTTTTATACATTTTTTATAATATGATTTTTTTTTAAATTTAAAATATTAAAGTAACAAAATTTTAAAAAAAAGTGCATACTTAATACATAAAATAAAAAATTAAAATGTCAAAAATATGCCTAAAAATAAAAGGTTGATGCTTTTCAAAATCTGCATCGAAATAAAAAACATTTTAAAGAAATATCCATACCTAATATATCAAAAATTTTAAGGTGTCAAAAATAAGCCCAAAGAAAAGGGGTTGCTGATACATCAATACTTTTCAAAATTTGCATGAAAGTCATTACATTTAAAAAAAATTGTTCAAAGAAAATTTAAAGTATAAAAAATATGCTCCCAAAAGAAAAAGTGTATTCTAAATAAACACTTTTCAAAATTAGATGTTTTTTTGCTACCTCTAAAAAAGTGAGACATTCGTTTAGTTATCATTTGATTGGTTACCGTGTTACCAAAAAATACCACAATACATGCTTTGTTCTATCAAAACATTTGCAATAAAAATACTTTGTTCTGTTCGCCACACTATTTATAGGCTTCTGAAGTTTGCATTGCATGACATATCCTTCAGATATGATCGCTGATAAAATACTTATGCACACTTGATCAATGCATCTACACATCCACAAATTGATCTAAAATATAGATAATCAATGCACCCATTTGAATGTTCCAACATTCTAATGCACTACTACACGATTTCACAAAACTAGACATGGATCCCTCAGTACCATGTTCACTTTATGCAATTACTAGATCGATCCTTCATTACTGACACACCAAAAATCCATTCACAATCCTGAATCGATCACTCTACAACCACATTCATAGAACTTGGATAGAAGATCAGTCCATATTGATAACATACAAATAATCACTTAGGTGTAACAATTGACCCATTAAATGATCTCCATCAAGCCTTCGATGAGTCCACAACATTGAAGTTTAATATAATTTCTAAACAACACATTTGTGCACTTGATACTCCAATGGAAGCTTCCAACCATCCATCATAATCCATGTTCACTATGTCACTTGCTGCCACTGATTCACATTGCTAGACCACTTGTGCTCTGGCCAAATCACCCTTATTACTTACTCTCAACATATAGACTACTGATATATGACACTCTCTAATATGATCTCAATTGGACGGTTTCAAATCTCCACTCAAGACATCACATGAAATTTTTAATTTAATCCCCCAATCACTAATCAAACCAAATCTATCAGCCAATCACTTAATGCATACATTCCATAACATTTTGTTGATCATATCAAATGCTAAGGACCATATCCAAGCATTAATTTCATTCAACCTTTTGAGACCATATCAAAAATCATTTTACAGACCAAATCAATGCCATTGTGTGCATTCACAAGGAGACTGGTCCAAATCACTTTAAACATGTGGACCTAAAATAGATAGATTTTATTGCTGACCCGATAAACGCATCAATTTAATTAATGACTAGATCTAACATGTGATAGATCGGGAAAATTCCATGGGAAAATCCCGTGGATTTTTGTTTTCCATGCTACAAGACACAAATGTTTTTCCACAATGAAATTGGGTTTCAAATTAATAATGATTTCACATTAGCAATGTGGGCTGCCAATGTTGTAAACACTAATAGCTCTACCTTAATCTACATTTATCCCCAATTTTGGGGAAACCTAAAATTTCTCCTCCTAGATTTTCTTAGATTTGCAACAAAGCATCTTTAAGCACAAAGCCAACCATTTGCAACATCATTAGTACTTTGACATTCATCATCTGCAATCCAAAGGTTGGACTCAATGTAAACCACTTGCAAACATTCCAGATCAACAATGACACACTCAATATTCAATGACAACCACACATCAACAAGCACTTACACCATCAAGAGTTCACTAGGTTGACAACAATGCCAACATGCCAACAATGCCAACATTTTTGTATAAATAAGCTTGGTTGCAATACCATATCTTACTAATACCACATTCCCAAAAATACATGACTTGTTTTCATATGACATATTTTAATTAATTAATCTAATTAAAAATGAAAAAAAGGCATTCCTACTTTTAATATAGATCTCAAAAACTATTAAGAATATTCTAAAATATTCCATGGCGCCTAAATATCTCCCATTTATCTCGTATTTATTGATAACTAAATTAAAATTTAAAAAACTCTATTCCAAAATAAACACACTTATCAACATAATTATCTTAGATTTATATTTTGCTTTATCCATTTAATTCCTATACATCCTCAACAATCTAAACTCATTGGAATAGGCTAAGAATAAACCTATATTCCTTGCAATCTATTCGAGCAAGATTATATTTTTTTAGCGCACTTTCCGAGACATTATATAACTAACGCCAAAAATAGACTATTTTGTTCCTCAGAAAAGTGAGATACAAATTTTCTCTTCTTTTTCAAAATAAAAAAATACTCTTGATATTTAATAAGAAATCAAAAAGTACAATCCCTTCGCTGCATAGTTTCTCACTTGATAACTTTAAAATTGAGCTAGGAAGAAATCCCAAATATATCTAAAACCTTAAATATATCTCAAAATTTAACTAAAACCTATTTAAATATGATTAAACATATTAAATGAAAAAACAAACAACTCATTACCATTAGACACCTCTAATATGAAAAATAACCTAGTGTTTAATAACAGAGCTTCCTTGGATAATATATCTGCCATGGTATTATTTTCCTTTCAGAATGCATGAAAAAATTGAACATCATCATATTGCTCCTGTAGCTAGCATATTTTCCCTTGCCACGATCCTAACGAATGACCCTTAAGTCAACTCTTTCATTCAACTAGTCCACAAGGAATTTTGAATCCCCATACAATATAATTAATTTTACCTACTACCAAAGAGAAATCCTCATGGCACACCACATAGCAAGGAGTTTAGTTGTAAAATTTGTGCCTTGGCCAATACCTAATTTACATTTAATCACCAAATTGTGGGAGAATAAAATGACTATAATGACACCACAAACATCCCTTTGATTGGATCCATCAAATAATCTCCATACTATACCAATCGACAACTCCATATCTCTTATAAGCTTGATCTTATTCCCTTTCAACAACTTCACTTGGTCAAGATAAGACAATCTTGCATTATGAGCAATAAATTTAGAGAAAACCACTGAGTATTCAAAAAAAAATGTTTTCTCCCTAGCCAAATTCCCTACAATATAAAGCTCGGAAGAAATTTGAAGGAAGAGGAATTAAACCTTCGATTCCAAGTCCATAAAAACTCTTCAAATGAGCTTCGATTCCACTAGGCATCAAGGTTTAAACAAGAGAAAAATGTCTTCCAAACATAAATTACAAAAGGAAAAATTATGAATAAATAAATGAGTAATAGACTCATTCATTTGACATAAACCACAAAGTCTAGGACCTTTCCATCCTCGCTTCACAAGAATATCCCAAGTCAATATTTTCCTTCCAATAACAACCAAAGGAACAACCTGTATTTATGAGGCCCTTGTCCCTTCCATAGTAATTTTTGCCACCATTTTGAAGAAGAAAGAGGGATGAATTGAATCAGCACATCATATCTAGATCTAGCTATTATATTTCCAATTTTTTAATTGTTAGACCAGCTTATGATGTCTTCCTCCTCTTGGTTAATTACAATACCAAGTTTACCCAAATATAATACAAAAGAACTCTATTCTCCTGCATAAATGTAATAACAACACCCAACTTACCTCATTGAGGTGGATGGTACTTCTAATCCAACCCTTCTTATGCTATCAGAAGAATGGGATACATACATACATATATACATACATATATACTACATAACACAAATATATATATATATAATATATAAAATATATATATATATATATATATTATATATATATATAATATATATATATATGTATGTTATAACACACAAATAGAATATATATTTTGTGTATAACATAATATATATTATATATAATATATTACTAATAATATATATATACTTGTGTGTATGTGTGCTTGTATATATAGTTCTTATATAAAACACACACACACACACACACACACACATATATATTCCATTTATTATATTTACATATAGAAATAAATACCGTAATTCGTCGTGCCCATGACCTACGGTCCCACCATCCATTAACCCTAGCATCAATGATGAACTCCACAGTGCCCCACTCTAGCAGTCCCCACTGGCACCTGACTGTTACGGCCCCGAGTTGGCAACAAGGCCAACAAGTGCCCATGATAGGCCATGCTCACTTCGTGTTGAAACACCGATATGGAACCAACATGGAGGCATGATGTGCATACCTATGGGACGAGCACAACCACATGGAGGAGGGTTGCCTAGGTTCCACATAGGGGCAACTTGCACAATTTGGATGGGTGTGTTCCCTAGGTGCACTTGCATGATGGCAGGGTGTTGGGCACTACAGTAGGAGAGACATAGTAGGCGCGTCATGCTAGGTGATCCCTCCCACACAACACGAGATGACATAGTTGAAGGCCTGCAACGGAGAGCACGCACAGAACATGATGACAACTCGTTTCAACAAGCCCGTCCGTTCACCTAAGGTGGGGCACCAAGGCACTGTGATAGGCAAAGATGTGGAATACAAGGTAAACAAGGGCATGACGGGGTGAGATGGGGGGAAGCGCAAAAATCGAGTAGGTGACATGACATTATGATGAGGAAATGGCATGGAGCATATGGAAGGAGTGCCTAGGTAGGGGCATGCTCATCCAACATGGGGCACCAGAAAAACTCATGGCAAGGTCTTCCCAAGGGCGCACTCACCCAGTGAGGGGTGCCAGCACAGCTACAAGAAGGTTCTCCCGAGGGTGCACCCACCCAACAAGGGGCATGCATGGAAAGTTGAATGGTCAGCTCACATGTTGATGGGGTGTTAGCCATATGAAATGGAAAATGTGCAATGCATATAAATAAGATGAAATGAAATTGACCAACGATAAAACAAAAGTTCACACAAGACAAAGAGATCACAGAGTAAATCACACAAAAGGGTGAAGTTTGAAATATCATAGAAATGTGAGTTGTGCAATATTACAGAGTTGTAGGGCACACATTGAAGAATTTGGAAATGCATCTATGGCACATCACATCAAGAGGAGAGATCTCCCAAGTGATCTGGCTTCTGGGAAGGGGTCATGGGTTGGTTTTTGGATTGTTTTTTGGTGCAAATATTGGGGATTTTGCTGGACAATGTGCCAACCTTAGGTTGGGCAAACCCTAGCTTGTGGAACTTGGCATTTTGGAAAAGTTCGTTGCATTGGGCTAACGACTACCATCTTTTGTAACTTGTAAAGATTAGGCAAAGCTTGAGTTTCGACATGGTTGGCCCCTTTGTAACTTTGTTATAAATTATATTTAAAGTTGATAAAAGAAGCTTGGGTATAGTTGGGAGTTCCCCCTCCTACATATATTGTTGTGTACATTGGTTATGATTTGTTTCATGATATCATAGAATTATTGAACATTAATGAAATTTATTTATGTTGCATATTAAATAAGAAGATTGAATTGGAAAATTGACTAAGTGTTGAAGTGAATGAGAAGTAAGAGTAGTCTAGGTTAGCGTAGTTGTATAGCTGCAACAAAATATCAGTGGTGCCATGCAACGCCCACGGTGGTCTTAAGGAATCACAACAAGGGGTTTTGACAGGTGATTTTCGAGCCTACTTTATGAAGGCGAGAACTTGGAGAAGTTTGGAAGAAAAGAAATTGCGATCAAGGTTGTGAACTTGTTAAAAGTTGGGCAGCATGATGGAAGGCCTGCATGAGGGCTAGGATAAACTTATGCATCTCATGGAAAAATTGGGCCACATGAAAGAAGAAAGGCCATGATTACGATAAGAACTTGAAGTTTTAGAAGATAAGGTCAGAAGGGAGCTTCTTCTACTTGGTTAGGCAGTTGGAAAGGTTGAAGCTGCTAACCACAATGAAGGAAAAGTTGCATTGTATGAAGAGGAAGTTGGTACGATAGTCAAGTGTGATGTAAGTGTTGTGAACATGGCACAAAAAGTGGAGGATTTTGGTGGGACGATGCCTACAATACCTGAACCAGATTTGGGCATGTCGCATCCATTGAAGGAAGAAGTCAGTCATAAGGATGAGTATGAAGAAATAAGTGTTGCGACTTTTCCAACAAAAGAAGGATGAAGCTTGTTATAATTTGACCATAATCATGCATATCACAACCATGGAAAGAAGTTGTTTATGGAAGTTGTATGATGGTTCCCCTTGTGCTAATCAAAAGGAAAGTGCGATGGATGACTTTAACTTGGAAGGTTTACATATGTTTGTGTTTAGTTATGCAATGGATTATTTTGATTATTGCAGGACTTGTTTGATTGTTGTTGACCTTAGAAGAGAAGGTGCAAGTGCATGAGACAGCAACAGAAAATGCTGAACTTAAATGTTGAGTGAGTTATGCTTAGCTGAATGGAGATTTGTCTAAGTACCTAACATGACTCATTGAAAGAAAGAACAAAGGGCATGTTGGATGAAGAAGGTGATTTGATGTGTAATTGGGTGGACTTCATCATTGTAGTCCCGTTGGGACAAGGAGAAGTCTTTGGAAAACCTTTAGTTTGGGAGGCAACAATGATGGAAGGGACCTACGATGGTGATATGAAGGTAGGTTATCTGAAAATGGGACACTTAGGCTTCTTGTCTAACTTACAAGAACCACTCCCACTTCCAAAGCTTATTTATTCCCAGGTCTTTATGATTAACCAATGTGGAATTAAATATGTGCTTGAAAATAAGGTGTATGCTTATGTTTGTTTTAGAGTTGTTTAAGTGCTTTAAATATTATGTTGTTTATGCTGATACAACATATATATAACAGTAAACAATGCAGCAATAAAAAAAAAACACACAGAACAACAATTTAATTAGGAGTTCACCCAGAACTCTTGGGCTATGTCTCCGTGAGCTCTAGTCAACTCGACTAGGCTCTCTGGGATTATGGCAAAGTCCTTTTTTTACAATCTCTTGGCTCAACTCCATTGTTTTACATAGAAATAATGGGTTTAGACACCATTTTACCCCTAGCTCTTGAAGCTCTCAGCTCTCGCTCTCGCTCTTGGCTTTGGCTCTAGCTCTTGGCTCTAGCTCTTGGCCCTGGCTCTTGGCTCTCGCTCTTCAGCTCTGGCTTCTTTGGCTCCCTGCAGCTCTCTAGCTCTTCACTTGACCTCCAAGTGACTCCCTTAGCTGCTCTGTGCAGTAGCTTTTCGTTTTTTCTCTGTTCTCTACCTTCAACTAGCAACCTCCTCTTCATTTTGTCATTCGTTGGCTCTTTAAGCCAATTGGCATTGGTCGGTTTGTTTTCCCCTTTGGGCTCTTCGGCTCTCATCCTCTATCTACTCAAATCCCCTTTTTAGCATTTAACAATCACTTGTTAACACTTTTAGGGAAGGTGGACACCTGTTTCTACAATGGAAGGAACCATCGGCACCTGAAATCCCCAAAAATAATTGTTCCCTGTTTACATAGAGAAACACTATAAAACATGGGAAGATTCACCAAAACGCAATCTATCGGACTTCAAAACCCATTAATTCCACCCCAGATTCCTTTTGGTTCTGCCTTTGGATGCCTGTGTAATCCCCATCATTGATCTACGGATCCCTGATCCAACAATCCATATGTGATCTCGGGCAGCCTAGGAATACTAAGGTTACCCGCCCGAAAAAGTGGTTTTCCTCTCTCCTCCACCATCCATGCATCATTCATTGTACGAGATCAGGCAAAGCTAGACTAAACTACTTTCTGCCTAAGGCCCGCTTGAAATTCTGCCTATGGAACTCAAATTTCATTAATCGCACCTTCATTTCCCCTTCGAGTTCGACTATATCGTTTTTGGGCGTTTTCCTTTGTATTTTGGAAAATACATTAAAACATTGAAAAGTCTTGCAAAATGGCTTTATGGTGGACTTGAAATGTTATGAGTTTGCACCTATAAGTTCCATCGGGTTCGGTTTCATCGCTTATTGCATTGCATATGTGTTTTAGGTAAAATCCCAAATACACGAGAAATATGTGAAAATCCAAATTCACAGACCTAAAATTTTATATAATTAGGCTTTGAAAACTTACCAAGTCCGACCTTTTTATTGGCATCGTGGGTCGTTGATTTCCAATCTTTGATTTTGGCGATCATAATGTCGCTCGGTCCGAGGTTTTGTGTATCGCCGATGCTGATTCGCTGATCCGATCATTGGCGGTCAGCATATCGCATGATCGCAATCGCCAAATCTAAGGTCCCTATATCGCATATGTGTCTGCCTCCAATGAGATAAGTCATGGATCAGTGATCGGGGGTTTCTCCCCTTTCCGCTTAAGTCTTCCTTTGGCCCTCCTTCGATGAGATTTCCTTTTATAAGGTTTTTTGCCATTTTTAGGGGATTTTGGCCCTTTTTCTAAGGAACAAAGGGCATCTTCTTTGAGCGATAACTTCTTCATCCTAAGTCCATTTTTTCCCATTCAAGTTGTAGTAGATTCAAAATGTAAAGATTTCTGCAATGAGGCTATGTCTAGGAACTTCCTTGGACTTTCCTTTTCCTCAGTGAGGAATACTTAGACTTAGGAGTATATCTAAAATCCATTTTGGATCACGCCTTCCCACTAAAGGAAATTTTGGTCTCCAAAAGACTGATATACCGATCTCAACAGTATGTGAGTGTAACAACACCCTCTTCTTTCAGCCTCCATACACTTGCGTTGCATAGTGCCTCTAAACCAAAGTCTTTAACCACTTCCCTTCCTGGATGGGCTGGTCTTCTTGGGAAGAACTATCTTCCTCCTTGCCTTCCTATAGAACTTCTGCTGAAATGGTCATAGAAGGTGGTTTGAACTTCTTTGCATTGATCATTGATCCAAGGTGGCTCAAAGAAATGTGAAGTACCTTTGCTCCATAAAAATTTCATTTGTATATGTTTGACAAGCTGTCAACAACAACTGTTAACAACAACAAAAATACAAACAACAACTAGATGGCCTAAACTCTTGCTTCAACAAAAGAAATAGATTTCATAGCTTGTGAACACCTCCATGTCTTACATCTGAATACAAATGATGGACTAGATAACAAGCCCACAAAACATGCCTTTAAACAAATGACCCTTCAATTCAATCATGTAGAGAAAAACAATTAGGACTCTTTTCAAAAAAATGAAACACTTCATCATTATCTCCATCTTGGAGACCAAGTTAACTTCTCCCAAGTCAACATTGCATCACATGCATGTCAAAGTAATCAACCCTACAAGTTAATTACACACACATGTTCAAATATAAGGAAAACATCAACATCCATGTGTTCATGCACATCATGCTTATGCATGCATTTCATCCTTCAACTTTCGCTTAAGCACACTGTACTTTCAAAGCTGAAATGAAATATAATGTTGCAGCAACAAAGTGAGTCTCCTACTCAACCATTTTCCTTTCACCATCTCGGTAGAAACCTGCAACTTGCATCTCATCAACACAGAAATGCAAATAGATGCATCAATAGACATGCAACCTTAATTGGAAATAACTCTAACCATTTCTTACCAATCCAGTTCAAAGGTCTTTCCTTTGTCTGCACATCAGCATCAACATGTGAATCATTATGAGACACATCCTCCATGGAATCTTCCTTTCCATTTCTGCCATCTTCTCTTTCCACTTTCTTTAGCTTTTGTGGAAGCATTGTTGTTTTTCAAATTCCAACATCTTGTAGGAAGATTCCCTTGCTTATGGCAGTAAGTGCAACACATGTGCATCCTCTTGATAGCATGATTTGCCTTGTCCACTAGACCTTTGGCTTTTTGCTTCTTTTCCTTCAAAAGTTTCCTGTATGTGGCCATTCTCTTCCAACATCTAGAAACATGATGGTTATCTAAACCACAAAAGGAACATGAAATTCTTTTCCCATGTTTATGTGGAAATTTATCATGCTTCACAAAATCAAAAGGAAGATGATTAGAACCAGATTTATACCTGCCTCTTTCACCTTTATTGCCTTCATGAGGAGGTGAAGCAAATGAAGCGGCTCCCTTTGGAACATCATCACTCTCTTCAAGGTTGTCAGAGTTTCCACAACTCTCTAGTTCAAGTGTGTACTTCTGAACACCTGCATCTTGCAAATGATGTTTCAAGCCATTAAATTCCTCCTGAATACAATCTTCACACTCTGCAATGCAACCCCTTCTTGTAGCTGGTTCAATGGACCTCATGGCAGCTTTGGAACACTTTCCATAAGACTGTCTATAGCCAAAACTCAAATACTTAGGCCTTTCCTCAACCATTATTGGTTCAACAATACCTTGTGCATGCTTTCCCAAGCCCTTTCCTTCATATCCCATCTTGGACATTAGCTTGGACCCTGTGTCTCTTGTATGTTTTTCAAAATAACCAATATAAGAATTCTCAAAGGAATTTGGAGAAAAACTGGAATGGTTTACCTCTTCTTCAAGATGATACTTGACTAAGGCTTCTTGGGAAAGAAAGAGTTGTGCCTCCAACTCATGCATCCTTTTCAAATTCATATTTGCAATATGAAGTTGCCTCTCCATTTCTTGCAATTTGTCAGAAAGCAACTGCTTCTCTTCCTTCACGAAATTCAACTTCTCTCTAAGTATGTTGTTCTTCCTTCCTTCCTCATACATTTCTCTCACCATATCCATCATGGTGGACAAGTCTTACTTCATATCTTCATTAAAGAGTCTTATAATGACGAAAGAAGAATTCGAGGACTCACTTGTAGAAGTTGTCATTATGCCAATGAACAAAGAACTTCAAAAAACATTAATAAAGAGATTATTTTGCAACCTTTTTCAAAAAATCTCTTGTGCTCCAAGGATTGCTTTGAGGTCCTTTCGGATAGAAGAATGCCTTCAACCCTTCTTCCTTCTTGCCCTTCTTTGATCAGGTGCTCATGTCCCAAGTGTCGTAAAATGCTCAAAAATGAAAGTGCTCAGAACTGGTTCAAACTTGAACAACTAGAAAGAGCTTGTCCTCATGATTCTGGCACTATGAATGGTTCGAAAAATAGTCTCCGTATGAGGAAGTTATGCCAAAAAGAAAAATTGCCCAATAACATTGAAATTTTGAATTTTTTTCAAAAAAAAAATTGAAATAGAATATTCTTGGAATATTCCTTTTCGAGCAGCTAATGGCAGGCTTCCACGTGGCAGGCCGGGAAGCCATCACGTGGCTTGGAAGACATCAACGGATGGGTCAGCAATGGCATGTAAAATTTTGGTTTCATTGAAGTTCGAACACACAACCTCATAGATACAGTCCAAATGGCTTACCGCTACACCAACGTTGTGAGCCTTCTTATACGCTTGGCAGAAAAGCTTTATTAAGTTTGAATTATTATGAGGTGGGGCCGGAAGGGGTACATATGACCACCACCTGGAACTATGGGCCTAACTCCTAACCGCGCGCCCAAATTCAAACAGTCCCCACTGATGTGTTCACATATGCAAGAAATCTGGAGGTTAACACTCAGTTTTATTAACCGTTCATTAAAAGGCATGGCATGGAATCCGATGGAGAACCTAACCACCATCGAACTTCGTTCACATGCAATAAATCAAATGGATAAATGGTGGTTATTGTACGGTTAGACTAGCAGATTTTTGGTGGACCGCCAAATTTGGGCAGTCCCGCCATAATTGGTGATGCTAACTGAACTTCAACTACAGTTAGCTAGAGTGATTGTAGGCGTAATTGGGGGAAAACTTCAATGAGCCATAACTTTGGTTAGGGAAGTCCTTTTTGGAGGAATTTTTTTTTATTTTGACTATTCAAATGATTTTGAAGCCATTGGCATAGGTTAGAGAGCAATCAGAGGTCGTTTGTAGGTGTTTTTGCTCCGTGGAAGTTCTAGGAGCCATTAGGGCCCAGTATTGTGGGAGCTGTATAGGGTTGTAGGCACCCATTGGAGCAGAACTAATAGTCATTCCGGACTGATTTGAGTGTTCTGAATCCACTTTTACAGTCCATTTCACCTATTGAGGCTTTAATTCATCTGTATACTCATTTTGAGCTCTTAATCAAAACGAGGACATGCCCATTTGGGAGCCTTGGACCCAGCAGATGTAGCCCAGGAGGGGTGAACTACTTCATCAACTTCTTTTGCATCTGTGGTTGAGTTATTTTGCAGAAAAAAATCGTTTTAGTGTGTTAAATAATAAAAGGAAATAATTCTACTATACTTAAATGGGTCATGAAGAGCTGAAAATTTCATTTGTTTTTAACTGCAAGACATGTACATCTTTTAAACATGTATGTTTACTGAATTGAATACCTTGCAAAGCATTTACAAGTAGTTTCAAATTCAGATCAAGTTGGTATCAGAGCTATGTTGTTGTTTCTTTGTGTCAAAAGCAATCAAATAAGCTATAGACAGAGCCTGAAATGAGCCAGGAAGCCTTTGAAATGCTCTTGTTATACAATTGCAGAGTAGATAAACACTCTTTTAGTCAATCTCTGGTGTAGTTGTCTTTTGATTGTTTTTGTGCAAAGATCTTCTAACTGTCTTGCAAGTATTGATGCTTACCAGGTTGAAACTTAAAAGAGGGGAAGGACAGTTGACTAGAGAACAAGAAAATCCTCAGTCAAGGAAGTCTAGAGAGCCATCACCTGCACCTTCAATTTCACCCTCAAGAGTCTCAGTAGAAGCTTCAAGAATGTCTAAACAAGAAGGAGAAATTCCTGGATACATGGATCCAAAAGAAGAAGAAAAAGTCTTCAGAAAAGCTTTCTTGGACCTCACTGAAATGGTGAGGATATTGTACCAAGAAAGAAATGAGAAACTAGCTAGAGAAGGGTCCAAACATCCACATGAAGGAGAGGGATCTTCAAGAGGTAAGAAGGATGATGATCATTCCAAGAAAGGACATGGAGGAAATAGCGATCCACCACCCCCATCGTCACCTTCTTCCTCTTCATCCTCATCTTCTTCTTCTGTGCATAAGCATAGATCCTCTGGAAAAAGTCCTTTTTTGAAGCTTGATGTAAAATTTGAATTACCTAGGTTTAATGGTGAAGTGAATGCAAAAAATCTTGACAACTGGATTAGGCAGTTGGAAGTTTACTTGAGGATCCAGAATATGCATGATGATGCCACCAAGATTCAGTTGGCTTCTTTGAGAATGGATGGAGCAGCATTGGTCTGGTGCGAGGCCAAGACCAAAGAGGAGATCAAGAAATTTGGTAAGGTTACCTTAACATGGACTGAATTTCTATTAGCCATTAAAAAACAGTTTTATCCTCTTTCTCACATGCAGAAAGCCATTATGAACTGGCAAAATTTCAGACAACTTAAGGGTTAGAGTGTCCAAGAATACACCCAGGAATTTAGGAGAAGAGCTCTCTTGTTAGGGGTAGATTTACAGACCCAGGAAACGTTGCTGAAATAAATTGGTGGCTTGCATAGCTACCTTACACACACCATCTTGATGTTTAACCCTACTAGCTTGGACGAGGTTTGTTTCCAAGCTACCCATTTTGAGGCAAGGGGAAAAAGCACATTTGAAGAGGGTAGAAACAAGCCCCCCAAGGGGAAAAACAAAGAGAAAACCTCCAAGGGAAAGGGCAAAAAGAATGCATCTGTCAAACAGGAGAGTGAGAAAGTGATCCGTAAACACTGTTCTAAACTAGGCCATGAGGAGAAAAATTGTTGGAAATTACATCCTGAAAAAAGACCTCAATTTAACAAATCCAAAGGGAAACAGAAAATTGTTGCTACTACATCTACACCACAAGATTTAGGGGATGATTCAGGTGATGAAACCAAAATTGCAGCCATGGGTTTGAAAAACTTGAAGGGAAAAGAAATTGAAACTCAAGCCAACACTAGTACCTCAAATTGTGATGTACAAGCTCCTAATGAGGAAGAAAGAATTGAACTGTTTCATGTGAGGGTGATTTCAAAACATACTAAGATTGACACACTTTTTTATAGTGGGTCACAAGTAAGCCTTGTATCAGAAGACTTGGTCAAGCAGCTTAAACTTGAGACCGTTCCAGATCCAAAGCCATATCCACTTGGATGGATTTGCAAGGATGCAAATTTACAAGTTTCAAGAAAGTGCACATAGCACTTTGCAATTACTGCACATTTTATTGACACAGTTGAACTTGATGTGGTACCTTTTGATATAGTAGTAATTTTTTTGGGAAGTCCTTACTTGTTTGACAGGAAAGCTATCTTTCATTGCCATGAAAACAAATATCATCTTTTCAAAGATGGAAAGGAGTTCATTGTTAGAGCTCATCGCAAGAAGACAAATACAGTGATGGTGATTGCAGGACAGGTAAAAAGGCTGGTCAATTCAAGTAAGAATTTTGTTCTTCTTATGATTAAGCCCAAGGTTGATGTGAATCATGAGTCATTTGACAATTGTGATCCAAAACTTAAATCAGATTTGTATGATGTAGTTGATGCATATCATGAGATGTTTCAGGAGCCAACAGGTTTGCCTCCTAAGAGGGAGATTCAACATGCAATTCATTTGCATCCAGATTGTCCTCTTCCAAACATAGGCATGTACTGCATGTCTATTATGGAGAATGCTGAAATAAAGAAGAAAATCAGGGACTTGTTGGACAAGGGTTTCATAAGGCCAAGTACTTCGCCATGTGGGTCACCGATTGTATTGATTCCATAGAAAGATGGCACTTGGCATATGTGTGTTGATTTCACGGCCTTGAACAAGATAATGATAAAGAATCCTTACCCACTCCCAAGGATAGATGATTTGCTAAACTAGCTGAAAGATGCTTGATATTTCACTAAGTTAGACTTGCGCAGTGGATATCATCAAGTAAGAATTGAAGAAAGTGACATTTGGAAGACAACCTTTAAAACCAAACAAGGAATCTTTGAGTGGCTTGTGATGTCGGTTGGTTTGCGCAATGCACCTGCAACTTTCATGCGGGTAATGGATGATGTCTTGCGTCCTTTTCTTGATGATTTCGTTATTGTCTACTTAGATGACATCTTAATTTTCAGCAAGTCTAGAGAAGATCATGTCATACATGTTAGGAAAGTACTTGATGTTTTGAAGAAGAATCAGTTATCTCTTAAAATGTCAAATTATAAATTTGGAAAAACTTCTTTGGTCTATTTGGGACATATAGTAGGAGAAGGCACTTTGAGGATTGATCCTGCTAAAATAGAGGCTATTGTGAATTGGCCTACTCCCAAATCCATAACAGAGGTAAGAAGTTTTTTGGGTGCAGCTCAATATTGGAGGAAGGTCATCTCTAAC
>APFE030466157.1:18366-37796 GCA_000404065.3 Pinus taeda
TAGTAAATGATTTTTTTAAGGAGAATTGTTATATATGAGGATATTGCTATCTTTTTTATGAATGTTGTCAACTACCCTTAAATTTGTTTACAAATATTGAGTTATCAATTTGAATTGTGATATCTTCTTAAATGTGTTATACATGAAAATATCTTCTCATCATCTTGGAGGAGAATACTATGTTAGTTAAAATAACCCTTTCTTCTAGACTATATAAGACTATAATACAAGTTATGTACCATGAGGACCATCGTATCCTAGTCTATAACAAGTTGTCCCCTTCATCTAACTTTTGTTACCAAAATTCTCATTCAGACACGAGGAAAAAAACTACAATTTGACACTCTTGTTCACTTTCAGAAACTCATATGGTGGAATGTTATCTCTTTATCCTCATCTTTAGATTTTTCCTAAAAAAGAAAAGCATACAAAAGCAGGAAAGAGCCATAAAGCATGGGGAAGATTTTTTCTAAGCACAAAAGCATATAAAAAGTGGAAAAGGCCACTTTTATATGAGGAAATATTATTCACTCAAAATCTTTTTCCCAAATTGAATTAATGAGGAATTTCAAAAATATTCATAGCCTTCACTTTCCTATATATCAGAGGCTTCACCATTGAGAAAAGGATGGGAATTATTGTATTGTCATGCTACTGAGATCTATCTTCAGAGAGAGAGTTTTGGAGCTAGGAGTTGGAGGAGGTGCTGTTGCAACTGCATCTGATGGTTGTAGCTTTCCTCCAACTCCTTTATTTATATAGATCGGTTATTCTTCCTTCCATATGTCATTATTCATTCTTTACTTGTTCTATTTAACTAATGAATGTATGGGATTTTGGTTTATATTTATTTATTCAGTAATATTTATATTTTTTTGATAGTTTCGATTATCAAGATATTTTGTTGTGAAGGTTTCTTTGTTCCCTCCCTTATTTGTAGGACCAATATTTGGAGCTAGCTAGGAGTGCTTCCCAACTACACTAAAAACTCCAATAAGACCTGCATGCAAGGACTCACAAGAATTCCTTATCTTTTTTCTTAATCTATACTCTACATCTTGATCTAATAAGAATCCTTAGCCTTAGAATAAGCTTTCTCTTTATTGGTTTGTCCTAAGTTTTTGGGATAAACTAAGAGGGTTTTATGTTCATCTAAACATGCATTAAATCCTACAGCAAAATAATATTTAGAAACTATAATATATGTCACTATGTAATTGAAATTAGTAAAATAAACCCATAAAGAGGGTCATAAATCGAAATAAATGTAAAACTCTAAACAGGAAGACAAAAGCGAATGTAACCATGGGTGCAAAGTTGGGAGTAGAATTGGATGTTAAACTAGCCATCAAAATAACATGCAAACGATAACACAAAAAGGGTTTTAAAGTAGAATTAAAAAGGGGTGCAACACTAGACACAAAGAAGGGAACAAAATAGGGCATACAAAAGGATACCAAATTGGGTTCAAACAAGGATAAAAAAATGGACACCAAAATGATGATGCAAATAATGGTGTTAAATTAGGATGCAAAATTGGGTGCAAAAATGAAGTAAGAAAAGGCACAAAACGAGATGCAAATTGAGACTAAAAAAGGGTGAAACCAAGGATGCCAAAAATGATGCATAACTAGATCAAAATTCAAACTAAAATCTAGGTGCAAAATGAGATGCAAGTGTGGAAACAAAATGTGGCAGAAAAAAGGATCCAAATTTGTATGCCAAAAAGGATGCAAAATTACACACCATAAAAGATGAAAAATTGGACACAAAAGTAGAAAAGATGGTGCAAAAATGGGCATAAAATGGCTAAAATTTGGATTCAAATTGAGATGCAACATTGGATGCAAAATGAGGTGCAATAAATGATTCAAAACTTGGTACAAAAACAAATGCAAAAGTAGACGAAAAAATCGCTCAAAATTGAACGTAACACTAGACACAAATTGGGATGCAAAGGTGGACGCAACACATGGTTCAACACAAGATGCAAATTTAGATGTTCAAAAGGATGCAAAATTGGATGCAATAAATGGTGTTGAAAATGATGCTAAATTGGATGCAAAATTAGATGAAAAATATGGTTCAAAATAGGATGCAAAAAAGGGAGTCAAATAAAATGCAAAAGTGGATGCAAAAAATAGTAAAAAAATGGATGCAAAATTTGGCACTAAATCATATTCAACATATGGTGCAAAATTGGATGCAAAAATGGTGTAAAAAAAGGTAGAAAAAATTGGCGCAAAAATAGATGTAAAAATAAGTACAAAATTAGAAGCAAAAAATGGCATAAGACTAGATGCAAAAAAATGGCACAAACTGGATGCAAAAGAGGCACTAAATCACATGAAAAATATGGTGTAAAACATGATGCAAATTATGACACAAAACTAGAAGCACAGAATGGCACAAAACAGGAAGCAAAAAATGACGCAAACATAGATGCATAAAATGGCACAAAACTAGAAGCAAAACCTATTGTAAAACCAAATGCAAGTCTTGGTGCAAAATATTATGCAAAATTTGGCGTAAAAAAGGATGCAAAATTCGGCACAAAAAAGGATGCTTTAAAAATTGTACAATAGGGCCAGATTTAGCGCTAGGCCGCTCATCGCAATTGAGAAAAAAATGGACCAAAATATGGTGCTAAATCGGGTGCAAATTGCTTGTTTATTGTAGTAAAGGTGCAAAGGATAGAGGGCTTCTCTTAGAAGGAGGTGGAAATTTGGATTATTCTGGTTGTGGATGTTCATCTCAGCACCAAAACTGCAAATTTGTGAGGGAAAGTTATGTTTATAAGTTCCAATATGATGGCATATTCATCATAAATTTAAGTAAGACTAGGAGAAGCTTCAGCTTGTTGCAAGGGTGATTTCGAAATCAAGAAAACACTAGATATTATTATGAAATACATAAGACCATAAGGCCAACTTGTCATATTGATGTTTGCTCAATGTACTGGATCATATGTAATAGCTGATAGGCACACTCCAAAGGTGAATTGTATGTATAGTCAACTAAGCCCTAAAATTCATTGTGTAGATTGAGTGAAAGAATGTCAAGCAAGGTCACAATGGAGGATAGTGTTGAGGAAATGTCAGGATGGAGCAGGTTACAAGTCTAATGCACCCAACTTTGACAAACACATATTAAAATAAAAGGATTTTCTGCTCACTAACAACCAAAAGCATATCAATTAGCACATATAGGCATCAAAAACATAAATGTTGAACTCTCTCCTATAGAGTACAAATAAAAATGATCCTTGTATCAAGTGAAATTTTGGGACAAAGAGAATATTTGTAAGGGTTTCTAAATGTAGAGAACTGGTAGGTGGACGAGAAACACTTAGAATTACTCAAAGCCCACAAAAATAGTGCTCACAAATAATTAAGTAGGGTAGGAATGCACTTTCTTTGATACCATGTTAATAACATGTGAATTTAAAAGACAAATTAGAGAAATCATGCAGTCCTTCTCTATTCACAAAGATGTACACATTAATACATAGTCTTATGACCCTAGGTTTTCTTCTTCCAAGAGATCGTTTCAACTCTAGTGATTGTTCATATTCGTCTACGCAATCCTTAATGGATTAAGTGCCCAACAATATAGTTGCCAAAGAGATTGAGTAGGAAAGAAAGGAGAAAGAAGAGACAATGCTAGCATTGTTTCAAATAAAACAATGCTAAGCTTGTTTCCCGTCAACATACTCACTATCAATGAGGTCAAGAATAGACTAGTCCCCTTTGTAGAAGAAACCCTTGGGAAAAACCATGGCACTACCAATGCAAATATGTAGGTTTCAATAATCCTTGAGTAATTTTAACACTGGATAGTAAGGACTAAAATAGATTATGAACATTGAATTAGTCTCCACCTTTGAGTCTAAAAGCTTCCCTCTAATTCTAAAATATATATGTCTATTGATGTTATATATATTATATATATATATTATTATAATAATTCTTCAAGATTCTTGAATGTTACTGAATGAGTCAAAAGAAATATTATTGTTCAATCTTGATAATCCATGGTATTGTAACAAATCCTATTTACAAGCCAAGAATCCTCCAGGGTGAAATGCATTGGGAGTAAAAGGACAATGGGTGTATGTATTTTCAATTTTAAATTAAATAAATATACTAATCATTTTCCCTTTTCTTTTCCAATTGTTGGGTTTTCTAGCTAAATCATGTGTATTAATGGCAACCTCTATCATGTACTCTATTATTTTAAGCTTATTTTGTCCTCTATTGTTTTTAATTTTAACAATTGTATCCCAGCCATAGATTTTCACTGTTATTGGTGTAAGCTAGGTCTCTTAAGTAGTATGGAGATTTTTGTAATGAGTGATATGGAAAAGTTGAATCGGACAAATTTCTCCCTATGGAAATCATAGAACAAGGATATACTAATGTTGGAGGATTAATAATTTCTAATCTATGGAATAGTAAACAAACCTCGTCAATGATGGTTGACACTTCAAATTTGTTTGATAGGAAGGCCATTTCTATGATATGGAAGTACCTATGAAAGAATGTCTACTTCAATGTGGGTAGTGCAAAGATACGACAAGGACTATGGAAAAGGTTACATGATTTGTATAAGGGAAAAATAAGAACAAAAAATATTTTCTTGGTGAATAAGTTGTATAATCTCAAGATGAAGTAGGGTGCTTCAGTCACAAATCATATAAATAAATTTACTATAGCTACCATTCAACTTTCCTTTGTCAAAAAATTATGTATGATAAAATTAGAGTCATTCTACTCATGTTCTCTATGCCAGAAAGTTGGTTGAATTTGAGAGTAGCTATGAGAACTTCAACATCTACAAGGAACCTAAAGTTTAATTATGTTAATAGCAGTTTAACGAATGAGGAGATGTGCGGCAAAGCATTTGACGAAAATGAGGGATGAGTGGTTGTAGCCTTACCTTATGATGGAAGGGAAATTGAATATAATAGGCAGGGGCATTGAAGATCAAGAGGAAGATCAAAATCAAGAATATGAATATTTCCTTTTATTCATGGTAGAAAAATAAGACATAAGAAAATGGATTACTAGTTGTGAAAAAAAAAAGATAAAAAGAAGCAAAAATCATGAAACACATTTTTTTTTGATAAAATTGAAGGTGATACCATTGTTGTAGTTTCATAAGGTGATGTTTTATTTAATGTTTTAGTAGAAGAGACAAGGATGCTTATATATATAGTAGTGTCATTGGTTAAATATTTGAACTTATATATAGAATTTATAAAGAAAACAGGTTATATTATGATGTTTGGCGTTTTTGGCATATTAATTCTTTTGAAATTGAATAAATTTTTGAAATTAAATGAAATTTTTTAGAAATATAAAATCTACCTCATTTAAATGTTAAGAAAAATCTAATATACAAAATTTATTTATATATTTTAAAAAATGAAAAATTATAATTTTGTTGCAGATTTTTTATCTTACTCAAGCACATAAATCATAAAGTACCCCCAAAGAAAATAAATAAATAAAAAATAAAAAATCATCTTCTTAAAAATATTCACTTAAACAAATCAATTATCAAAAATCCAGATACACAAACTTAATCTTTCTTTTACCTCTCCATGACCAATTATGTATCTCAATTGATTGCAATCATTGAAAACAGTCCATCATTTAAAAGGGGCATATAGAACCTTTTGCGTAAATTGAAAACCAAATTATGTATCTCAATTGATTGCAATCATTGAGAACAATCATTGCAATCATTGGTTGTCTTTTGAAGCTTCCACCATCCGTTTGTGTATACACTCAGTATTAACGAAAGTGACAAAAACGTCCCTCATAGCCAACAACTCGGCCAAATTGATGAGAACATTTACATGTCCCTGTGCAGGAAAAGCACAATTACTGCATGGGGAGCAAGTTTCCCCTTTTGCTCCAACATATTCATGTCATTATTGCTCGACATTATGCGTTTCTCTTCGGTTAATCCACTAAGGAGTTGAGCTGCGACTCATACAGCTTATCCAAGGGATTGAATACATGATAACATATTCATGTCATTATTGCTCGACATTATGCGTTTCTCTTCGGTTAATCCACTAAGGAGTTGAGCTGCGACTCATACAGCTTATCCGAGGGATTGAATACAATTATCATGGTGATTATGTTTGGTTCTTATAATGGTTAAAAATTCGTGGGCATTGCACACAGCATGCTAATGAAAATTTGCAACCAATTTTCAACTTTTAGTTGATTGGGTAGGTTTACGTTTCCATCATTGACTACAACTTGTTATTTGTCTTGTCTCCAATTGAATGATTACCTGCGAGGAGACGTAATGCTGCTGGAAAATTTGCAACCAATTTTCAATTTTTAGTTGATTTGGTAGGTTTACGTTTCCGTCATTGACTACAACTTGTTATTGGTCTCCAATTGAATGATTACCTGCCGGGAGACGTAATGCTGCTGCACCTCAAGAGTCAATGTCATGAATCTATCCAATAATTAATGAATCCATAGATTCATTAATTATTGGATAGATTCATGACATGACTCTTGAGGTTGCAGCAGCATTACGTCTCCACACAATAAACTTAACTTAAAGTTAAGCGGTAATTCTTCTTTTTTTAGCATGAAAAAAACTATATATTTATATTATAATTCATGATAGGATTTTTATATACATACATGTCTAAGATTAATGCATAATACATATACTGTAGAGTGGAATGTACCACATCTTTGAGGTTAACAAAAAATAAGGATGTCCAAAATACATATACGAAAACTGAGTGGATATCAGTAGATATAGAGATCAAGGAGATTCAAAACTGCAATATATGACTTCAAAATAAAAAAGTGTTTACCTTCACTGCGAGATCTACCATATATGGATATGAAAAATATAAATATACCAAAATTACCTACCATTCTTTACAGCTACCATATATGGATATGAAAAATATAAATATACCAAAATTATCTACCATTCTTTATAGCTATATACCCTGAAAACAAAAATCCTAGATCTAGTAGATGTTGCTATCTATCTTGATCTACATTCTCCATATACCTTGGGGTGAAGTAAGACCCATTTTAGATAATGCATCAACATTTTTGTTTTTGTTCCTATCAATATGAGAAATATAATAGTCCTTCCTATTGTTCCACAATGTTGCAATCCTGTCCAACCATCGAGCATGATGAATGTTTTTTATGTAATGCTTTGACAAAACATGATAAGTTATTACCTTGGAATCTCCATAGATTTGCAGATCCGAAATATCAAGAAAAATGCCAATTGAGAGAAGACCCGCTAATGCCACCGCTTCAGCTCTGTTGTTTGACCCCGGACCAGCATTCCAATAGATTTCTATAGCCTCTGCGTTTGCTGTTCTGATGTATACACTACATGCACATATTCCGTGTTGAGTAGCTCCATCGAAATATGCACATGGTGTAGCCATGGTAGTCATTGTCGTGGTTCTTCTTCCATTCCCATTCCTGTAGATTGTTGACACATGGTTCCTTCCATAACTGATGCTATTCTTCCCGGATATTTCAAGGGCACTGTATAGGGATATTATAGTTGCAGTTACAGAAGAGCTTGTTTCCCATTTTGAACTGAAGATTCTGCCATTTCTCCATTTTCATATGCCCCAAATGACCATTAAGGGTATGGCTGTCCATTCTTTCTTCATGGTGCTCCATTTTTTGAAAGCTTCAGAGATGGATGGGAAGGAGCAGAGGGTGAAACCATAGAGAGCAGCAATATTTTGCTAGACTGGGTGCACCCGTTGATAGTTGAGGAATAGATGTAAATTATATTCAGATCTTTCTCTGCAAAGCAGACATATAGCAGTCTCGTGCCAATTGCATTTTTGTAAGTTTTCCCACGTGAGGTTCCTATTGTTAAAAACCAACCAAGCAAGGATGATGATCTTGGTGGGGCATCCCGATTTCCAAAATGTAGGAGGAAAAATTTCTCCGAATATATCAGCCTGAGAACTTAGAAGCTGCATATAAATATGTTTTGCCTTCAGAGTCGAGGAGCCATCCATACCCTTCCAAATGAAAAGGTCTTTGTCCTCAGATCGAAAAATCCCATGGCCATGCAACAAGGATAAAATTGTTTCCCATTGTGCCTTCATATCTACGCAGAGCTACAATTCATTCAAAGTTTTCTATATGGGAATGGCCCTTTCCCATTTTCGGATGGTGCTGGCCCAAAAGAAAATCACCCTATTGTGGTGCGCTCTCAACATCTGAGGGGATACTTGTATTTTTCCAGCCCCTGCAACAAAATCGTCCCTTCCAATCAAAATCTGAGTGCCCGTCTAAAATTTCCAAGTGAGATTCTGTCTAAAATAGGGTTCCAACTTCTTAAATCCTCTCCAGATGGCTGATCCAAATGGGGATCCAATATGATTTTCCCTAATCCAGTATGTCATGTCCCTGTTATACATATATTTTGCATGGATTGTCGAGCTCCACAAAGAGTCGCCCATAATAGCCTTCCACATCGATTTGCACAAAAGAGATTTTCTGAAATGAGCCAAATCTAAAATGCCCCATCCTCCCATATGTTTTGGGTGCGCAAGCGCAGATAGTTTGGTTAGATGAAATTTATAATGATCTTTTTCGCTTCCCCAAATAAAATTGGCAATCATCCTATTCAAATTTTTAATAATAGTAGATGCAATATAGTATAGGTCCGCCCAATAAACCATCGTTTGAACAAGAACAACTTGTGTCGGGATCATTTGACCTCCTTTGGATAAGCACAAATACTCCCATGCTGTAATCCTCTTGTAAAATCTATATGTAATCCAAGACCAATCTGCCACCCGATAGCCTGTTGTTTTCAATATGAATCCCAAGTACTTTAGCCCATTCCGGATTGGAATAGCTTGAATGTTAAAGAGCTTAGAAAGGAATTGGATTAGATTCCCATTTGTGTCTTCAACATGAAAGGAAGACTTCCATTCATTAACAATCATGCCTGTAGCGCTTTGGAATCTTCTCAATATTTTGTATAAACAAATCCATGATGTTCTGCACAAAATTGTAGTTATAAGAATGTCATCAACAAAAAAGCAGTGGGATGTACATATACCTCTACAAATAGGAAGTGGACAACATGTATTTTGCTGGATCGCCTTCTTGATATGGAGGTTGAGGGATTCCATCACTAATTTGAATAAGAGTGGGGACAAGGAGCATCCTTGCCTAAGCCCCTTGGCAGCTTTAAAAAACGGAGAGGGATATCCGTTGATCAAAACTGCATAATTTACCAACTCCACGCACGCCATGATTCATCTGGAGCACCTGTCATTAAGACCAATCCTAGATAGAAGACATCAAATGAATCCCCAGTCCACACTGTCATATGCCTTTTTTAAATCTATCTTTAATAAAGCAACATCCAATTTGCTAGATTGAATAGAATGAAGTGATTCTTGTGTGAGGGCCACCGCATCCATAATATTCCTGTCCCTAAGGAAGCCACGCTGTTCTAGGGATACATGCATTAATAACACATTTCTTATATGAATAGAAATGATTGTAGAGATTGTCTTATATAGAACATTGCATAAGGAAATTGGTCGATAATCTGAAAATGTTGAAGATAGAGTCCTTTTAGGAATCAGAACAATGTATGTGGAGGTTATACGATGATTGATATAGCCATTTAATCTTGATTCCTCAACCACATGCAGAATGTCACCCTTAAACAATTCAAAAAAGTGGATAAAGAAGTCTATGGACCAGTCGTCTGGTCCCGGGCATTTATCCTTCTGTAATGATTTCATCGTGGCCAAAATTTCATCCTCCGTGACTTCCGAGAAAAGGGCAGCATTTTGGTTTTCATCAAACATAGAGGGGTATAAATCAATGCCCCAAAGGATATCTTCAATGCGACTACCGATATATTTGTTATATGCCTTTTTGAAGTATTTTACGGCTTCACGAGTTATCTCCTCCCGGGTAAAAAAAGATTTACCAGCTTCATCCTTTATTTCCCAAATCGTGTTAACCTGCCTTCTTATGTTAGCAAATCTGTGAAAAAACTTGGTATTTCTGTCTCCATCTTTGAGCCATATAGCACGACTCTTGAGATGCCAGGTGGATTCCTCCTCTGCTAATATCTTTTACCTCTTTTTCCCAAGGTCCCATATTCATTTCCGAATATTTGAAGATAAGGAATCACTTTTGAAGCGTGTGGATAAGATTTGCAATTCTTTTTCTATATCTTTCAGCTCCTTTCTGTATGATTCCGCTTTCTCCCACTGCAATTTTTTAACATTGCTACGGAGGAGTGCCATACGGTTGATAAAATCCTGTGACTGATGCTGAAGCGGACCTGTGTAATGCTGCCACGTCTCCTTTATGAACTAATTGAAATGTACATCGGAGAGCCGCGTTCGGTTGAATTTGAAAGGGTAACCAAATTTGCATCCAATATCATTCCATTGAATATAAATTGGCAGGTGATTTGATATATGCTCAGGGATAATTTTCATCAGAGGAGGACCAAATCTGTAGATTAGTTTTCCGTGGATGATATATCTATCTAGTCTTTTAGCCAAAATGTATCATTTGACTGCCCATTATCCCATGTAGGTCCACGGCATATTGGCTGAATATCTATGAAATTATTTTGGATGATTGCATTGCAGATCATGCGGCCGATCAGATCAATTTTCCTTTACCTCGAGCATTACCAGCCAAAGAGCACCATGGATTGATTCAATGAGTGTCAAATATCAATATCAATATAACAGGAACTGCCCAAGTAGGGATTACAGCTGCAATAGGAAATATACTCCAGAAGAATATAATAGAAATTGGACAGAGAGACTATGGAAAGGAGCCACAGAATAGTTCAGTCTTGTCCACCCAGGAGGTGGCTTGATATGGAGCCAAAACCTCCAATAGCAACCAAAAGATGGGAAAAAATGAAAATAGAAAGTCAGTGAATGGACACTTCGATTATGAGATATGCCAAGTGTCAACCCAGGCGAAGTATGAGGTAGGTCATGCCACGTAGAGGAAAAGCATGCAGGGAGTTCGGTTGTAGGCCTAGATCATTCACCTATAGGTATGGACACGCCACGTAGTGGCAATACATGCATAAATATGTATACAAGCTTAACGCATATACCTATAGGCATAGGGGTGTGAAACCAGGGAGGGACACATCTTAGAGAGAAAGCCACGCATCTGCCAATGATGGTTCAAGTTCTGCTATCCTCCATCCGACACGTAAAGTAGATGTATGCTGATAAGCACATAGAAAGCGGACCCAACAAGTTACATCATAAGCGGATGCAGGTGCTCTCCAGCTTGGTAGCTCTCGGCAGCCAGTAAGTCTTCACTTCTTGAAGTTAACCATGCCCACTACCGAGCTCAGTAGTGTCAGCTAATGAGAGTTCGCGCTATCAGGGGATGTTACGATGAGAAAAGAAGAAAGACAATGTTGCCTACTACTTTTTCCCTAGTGGCAAGGGTTTTAGAATGACACGCTATGCCTTTCATTTATTGGTAGAGTTTTAGTGACAAGCTTGTAGAGGAACATGCTATGCTTCTCGTTTATCGATGAAGTTTGATAGTTTGTTTCTCTACCGATAATTTTTTTGTTAGAGTTGTGTCGGAAGAGCATAGATGAATGTCATTGCGTAAGATTATGTGGCAAGAGAATATCTGAAGATGTAATTGCGTATGATGTCTAGTACATGTTAATTTTTCTTCCATGTAATATTAAAGACTATTTGCATTGTGCACGTTTCTCTGCAAGAACACTTATCTGCATTGTGCACGTTTGTTTGATAAGAACATTTCTCCCCTGTCTAGAGTTAAAAACTCGCGTTTCTTTATATATTTATTTTATTAATTTGAATTATTTATATATGCATGCTATATAAATATAAATAAATTGTTTATTATAATAATAATTTTTAGATATTTTGAGAATAGAGAAAAGGTTTTCGATTAGTCAACTCATCCCATGCAACACACATGGAACAACTTTTACCAATTTTTATCTTTATGGCAATTGCTTTTTGGTTTTTTTACTATTCATGGGATTTACCTCTGCCACATGTGGGGCAATTCCTTTAGTCGTTAGGGAGTGAGGGGATTGAATTAGGTGGCAAAGATACAAGGATGTGGCATAAATTGTGGGCTTCCTTTCTACTTCGGGAAATGACTTTTTTTCATGCCATGGATTGGCACACACAAGAATTATAGGATACCTAGCTTCAGAGATTAGCATTCTTCATCTCATGCACTGAACATTGAGTAATGGCTATGGGAAAATCCTAGGGATAACATTGGACGTGTCCCGTGGACCACTCATAGTAACCATGAAAATACGTGTTGTAGGAGCGAGAGGCATCAAAAATCAAGTAGCTCTCATGAATATGCAATTGCAAGTCTCCTAGGTCAGTTAGCATTGCATAATTCTCTACATGTCTAATTCCTTTGGTTTTTTCAATACCTTCACTATCTTTTCTTTTATTTGGTGGGTGTTGGCCTATAATTCTCTAAAATAAGCAAGGGGTGAGTTGTGGATTTTATATATCACCCATTATATATAAATAAAATCCACAACTCATCCCTTTGTGGATTTTGTTGTTGAGGCAACAAACTTTTGCCATGCCATGGATTGGGACACATAGGAAATATGGGAGACCTAGCTTCAGAGATTGGCGTTCTTTAGATCATGCACTAGACGTTGAGCAACGGTGAGGGGAAAATCCTAGGGAAAGCATTGGACACATTTCCTAGGGAGCTGACAGTAACCACACCAACAAATGTTGTAGGATTGGGAGGCATCAACCATAATGTAGCTCTGATGACTGTGCAGTTGCAAGTCTAGTGGGTCTATCAACATGATGTAATTCTCTATATGTTCAATTCCTTCATTGTTTTTCTTTTATTTGGTGGATATTGGCCTGCAATTCTCTAATCTAAGTAGGGGTGAGTTGTGGATCGAATGATGTTCACTCCCGGTGGTTGTTGGATCCTCCAAAAGTATTTTATCTACCCTTCCTCATGAATGGTATTCCTTTAGAAACTATCATAGATATCTCTTGCAATACGAACCTCCCTAGATTTTACATTTACTTGGCATTCTCATTTCTAATCCCTCAGGTTTCTGGGTGTTTTGGGAGAAAATTCTATCGTGGCCATCATTTATCCAGTGCAGTATGCCCCGAGATTGAATGCATTGTCGCCAGGGGTCTAGGGGAAAGGGACCTCAACATTGACCACGAGTTGAAGCCTAAGCCCAAGGCATCACGACCATTTTCCACTCTGCCACTCTTCTAAAGATTCAAGAGGAAACCTGCCAACTTGAAGCTTAGATCACTAGTCACGAGCAAGTCTACTCTAACTCAGAAATTCAAGTAGAGGTAACCAACTGGGTTCATAACCCGAGATATGCCAGGGGAAGATTGAGCTAATACCTAAACTCCATCACCCTTCATTGTTTGATGAAGGCACTCCTTGGTAGAGTCATGAAGGATAAACATGAATATCGTAATGATACAATCTCTTCTCTAAAAAAAATGAAACATGTACAATGTTGCTAGTGCTCATCTCTTTGCTAGGTTAGATGCTTGGTTTGCTCACCTTGAAAGCCATATATGATGTGATTTGAAACCCCCTGCAGAAGCTAGAATGAGCACTTCATTTGACTCTTCATATTATGTTTCACCACTTGGTAGGTGTCTTTTACTTTTTGTAGTTCAATCTATATGAGTTGTCGTAAATTTCTTAGTGCTCATTGCTATCAATTCGTATTATGTAAAATCTTTTCCATAATCAAAAAATTTGGTTTCCCTTGAGTTAAATTGTGACCATATAACATAAACAATATTATCTTTTAATATTTTATGAGCATATTTTGAAGCAATACCATATAAATTCAAAACAAAAACATTCCCTATATAAAAATCGATATACTATCTACAAATTTAATTTAAACTCTTAAATAATTGAAATGAACATATTTCCTTAATCGTTACATTTTTACAAAACCATTTTTAAATAAATTCTCTTTCACTAACTAATTATAATATATAGATATTTTATAAAGCATTTATTATTAAGTAATGATGTCTAACCAAGAATGGAATAACTTGAAAATGAGGTAAAAGTTAAGCACTAAATTAGTCTAATTAATATAACAAATCGAATGAAACGTTTTTTATATAAACATGGAAGGAAATTGGAATAGGGCAAAATAGCGAATCGCATTAAATTATTTTAAAACAAACACATTAAATTATTTTAAAACTTATAATTAATATATTTAAGTTGATTAAACGAAATTGCAATAAAGCTAAATTATTTAGTTCAAAATTTATAATTAATATATTTAAGTTTATAAAATTAAATTAAAAATATATTAATTTATTGTTTTTGTTATTGAATTAATTGATATAAAATGTATATAATTAAAAATAAAAAAATAAATATATCACATTATAAATTAGTGATATACAAACAAGTGTTATATGGTAGCTATTTTTTGTTGGTTAGGTAAATTAGAGTGAAGAACAATAAAATAATTTTGTGACATTGACAAGGAGAATTGTGAAGCAAATTATTGGTTATAGTAGAATTAGCATTTTCTTCCAACATTTAATGTAAACCCTGCAGTTTTTCTTCCAACATTAGTTACTAAATTAATTTCATCCTTGGATTCATTCGTATGAAGTAGGATGTAGCCCAACTACCACCTCATGTTCTAATAAATGTCTATCATGTATATGTATTCATTTTAAGGGCCACAAACAGGCAATGAGTTGAACAACCAATGGATCCATTCTTATCTTTTTTTTATTGGGTAACTTTAAATGCCGATATCAAAATTCTTACGATGAGAAATTGATCTACCTTTAGCTAATCCTATAACTAAATTTAGATAGTCAAGTATCACATAAAAATAGAGAGAGATGGAGAGATAGAGAGATAGACTAGAAAATGTGCAAAGGGAAATAAAGAAATAGATTGTCGGGAATAAATTAGTCATAATGGTATAAACAACAATTACATCCATATGATTCCATGATACAAGGGTTTTCAAATTCCACAAAAGCAGTCTTTTCAAATTTCACAAAACTAAGGTCTTGAAATTTCACTTCAATATACATCGACAAACATCGCCAATTTGTGATGCATAGTCTAGTGTGTTTACTCACATTTTCTAATTATGTCCTCGAATTTGAACTTACTATGTTGGAATTTCCACATTCCACATTGCTATGGTTTTCAAATTCCACGAAGCAAGTGTTTTCATAGTGCATAAAACTAAGGTTTTCAAATTGCATAATTATATTTCCTAATAATGCACACACACTTTTGAGCCATGCTAAGCAGGTAGTCTCGCTGGGGTCCTAGTTGGTAACTTGGGCCTTACGGAGCCTAAACAACTAGGAACACACGTGAATTCTTAAGAAGAAGCACACATTCTTGTGGGCATGTGTTCCTCATGATAGCCCCATTTCCTCTTTTGGGGTCATCATTCTTGTGCAAGTGCCCTTAGTTGATTCTCATTAGTTTTTTCAATTATGCATAATCTTCCTCAAGCTCTCATTATAGAATTTCTTACAAAATTCCTTCATACACTTCATGCTAGGTTTTTTCTCATTAGTCTAAATAGTTTATTTCTTTTACCACATATGAAATCATTTCCACGCATATGTGATTCCACAACTACTTGCCACATGCTTATTTACAATATAACAATAGAGTTCTAAGTTATTTCATCATGACAATCCCTAACTAAAAAAGCCTCCATCATGTTCTAGTTGATTTCTTACACTTGTCTGAGAAACTTCCACATATTTAACTTTATGTATCTATATATTACTCTTTTGTGTTTATCTCATCATTCTAGATTGGTCATGGTTATGAGCAATGCAATAGGTTATCATCATTCATTTCTTAAAACCCCTATTTCTTTATACTTAATTTTCTATCTTCTCATAGGTTTGTATTCTTTGAGGGGTGAGTTTCATCCAATTTTGACTTCATTCATATGTAATTTACGAAATTGAGATACTATTTCCCATTTATAATTTATCTTATTTCAAATTGTATTATTATAGTGTTCTTCATCTATCTCAATGTTTTCATAGCAGAAGAATTAAATGAATCAACTTATACAAACTTTTTTATGAATAGGTCCTAATTTGGGTATGAATTCTTCCAAAGTCATTTTGAGGCATTAAACATTTTTTCTGGGGTAAAAAAAATTCTCGTTTGTGTGAGACCATCTCGTACTCGAACTTTGTATGAAAAATTTATGCCTCTCGCAAGTTTATCTACCATACTGACCAGCATGCTACAAGTTGATGTCACGTTAATCCTCGCTACTCATGCATATGTGGCTAGCCATGTGTGTAATTTAAAAATGACTCGATAATGTCCATAATCGTAACTTTAGTTGATGGTTGAGGGAGTCAAACTTTTCATATAGTTAGCTATTATGTTATGTTAAATACTAGGATGCTAGGAGGAGTAGGGGTTACATTTAATTTTATTACATTCTCTTCTATATTTGAGCAAAGAAATTGGGAGTGGGATGTTAGAAAGAAAAATAAGGGCTTAAGATTTTGTAACAACTTTATAACCCATAGGTCTTAGGTAACTCTATAGAGAGCAACTCTTTCTTTGTATCTACACTTTTTTCCATACTAGAGAATAGACATCAAAGCAACCTCACCTTCTAGCTAGGTTTCTCCCATAAGGCTTTTCCAAGGGAAAAATGGTGCTTACTTTGATTAGTGTGTGTATATCTTTTCTCTCTATATTGCTTTCATTTCAACTAATTTTTATATTTAAGCATACAAACAATAAATAGAGAATCTGAGATCTAAAATAATTAATATTCACAGTGAAAAATTCAATATTTATTAGATCTATTATGATCGATTGTTCCAATGGAATATCCATGATAATTTAGTGGTCATCTCCACATCTTTCCTAAATGAATAGTGTCTTCTTTACTACCACATGTTACGTCGATTAGTTGAACATATTATGTGATTGTGTGTTACTTCATCTTTGATGTTCTTTTCTTAATGTCCATGGTTAGGCTTTTATCTCCATCCTTCCCATCTTCAAGATGCAACATCCTCAAAGAAAGAAAATCCAATAACCATTAATTAGGAGTTAGGCTCAACAATCATCTTGAATCTATTTTATATTTGAACCGATCATTCATATCAACTCGAATTGCATTTTCAAACTCTGCCATGATCATGAAAAGTAAGAAAAATTTCCATAAAAATCACATCATCAAAGTTTTATTGATGCGTTTCGAACCATCCGGTGTGGTTCCTCGCTAGAACAAGATGAAGAACTAGATATTGCATCAAGTTAAATAGAGGGAGAGAAAATTTTTGGTCGTTATAATATAATAGTTAGATATGACTAAATAAATAATATTTTAATATAAGGAAATAATTGTTAGAATATAGTTGTTAATATTGGCCATGATTGCCAAGTTGTTACTCTCACTAACCATATCAGAAGATTCTATTATGAGGACAAGTATAAAAGACAAATAATACATAAAATAATTACGAAAATTTGTTTTCCCAAACATTACAACTATTTATTGGCCGTATCTATATTTCATTGCCCTTGTAGCACTAAATAAGGTTCCAAATTCCTTTATCCTCCCTTAATTAACTATATAAACCTCATTGTGTCTAAAATGTAACAATAAAACTTTATATTCACATAAAGTTACTCATATTCATGAAGTCATATAATTTAAATTTACTTTTATTTTTTGAATGGTTGTACATATTTATCAATATTAACCAAAGTATCCTCGTCCTAACTTAGTCCACAACAACAAAATTAATATTTATACAAAACTATGAATCACAATAAACATTATTGTAAAAGTGTTTCCCAAAAATTTAATATGAAAACATTAACTTATTACATATTAATTTGTGGCATGTCTTACTTTTTTGAAATTGTTATAGAATATTTGAATTCATTTTAATCATTCTTCCGAATTGTGGAATATGCAATTAAATGTTGTTAAAATAATTACACTAAATTATATCTTAAGAAGTATCATATAAAAACATTACCAATTAAATAAAAAATAGAAATAAAATAAATCTCATTTAAAAATACTATTAGCTAAATGAAAATAAAAATAAAACACAAAAAATTGCCAATTATACTTTACCAAATGTATCATGAAAACGTATAAATCATAATCATTAGAAAATCTTAAAAGAACATTACCAAGTGAAAAGGTATCACAAGAGATCAATAAAAAGGTATGGGTTCATCTTATAAATAGTTTATTTTCCTCTTTTAATTTTGTTTCAATATTTTATTTAATCATTAGCTATCTTATATGTAAGAAGAAGTTATACAATATGGATGCAAATGGATTTCCTAAAATTGCTTCTACCTTTAGCCAAAACCTCCACCATCGATTGAAGTGAGGATGGCATAAGGATGCCCAGTCTTTGCTAGACCATTGGGGAATAAAGAGGAGATCATCTTACAAAATTAAGATAATATCAAAAATAATATTGCTTCCAAATATAAAGAGAAATTGTGGGAAAATAAAGAGTTGGAGGGAAAAAAGGAAAGTGCAATATTATAAGGAGGTGATCACCCCAATTTGGAAAACCAAAATTATCTCTCTGTCTTGACTACTGTTAAGCTGAAAATAAACATTTCCAATGTTAGAACCAATTCTAATGAGCTTCATAATGAAATTAAGCATTGGTGAATTCTCGAAAGACCGTGCGATGAAAGGGTTTGTCATTTATGTAGGCATTGGTGAATTCTCAAAGCACCTTAGGATGAAAGATTTTGTCACCAATAATAGGAGGGTTGAAGATAAAAAAACATTTTCTCTTAGATAATCCATCTTATATTCACATGAAAGAGTTTTCCACCAAGCCTAGGAGGGTTAAATCTTGTACTCGCATTAAAAAAAATTCTCTTAGATTGTCTATCTTATAGTAAAATTCACCTTCTCCTAGATTGTCCCTCTTATAATCACATTAAAGCACTTTCTCTTAGATTTTCCACCTTATACTCACGTTCAATCACATTCAACCTTATAGGAATTACTAGTCAGGCATTCAATTTGTTCAAAATTTTCCACACAATCTGATCTTGTCTTCAAATACTAGAACTCATATGGAGGGGGAATTAAACTTGCTAGCTACCACTAGAGCTATTGTCCTTTAACAATCTTATTAACATATTAAGTCATAAAAGATATGGTGATTTGGAAACCTTCTCCAAGTTCTTTTTACCCATATAAATAAGATGTTAAAGAACCCTATTTAATCTATTACCTTCTTAAGGTCAGATAGACTATTCCTTAGTGGGCATTAATCATCATACTCATCATTATTATACATCCAAATTATGATTTCACTC
>APFE030466157.1:37908-53706 GCA_000404065.3 Pinus taeda
CTTAATATTATTATAATAATACATAATTTTTTTTATATAATAATTCAAACACGGTATAATTAATCTTTTTTTAAATTTTCTATTACTTTTAATATATCTCTAGATTATGACTTTAATAACAATTATCATTAATAAAGAGAAATAATTGCATAATATATATTTATTTTAAACAATTTTTTTTAATTTTTTTTTAAATAAGAAATAGTTATAATGAAAATCATTTTTAATGTCTTTGTATGAATCTTTTTACAACATCTAAATCACATATTGGAAAGTCAATTATTTTTCAATTCCCCAACTTATAACTTCTTTACATACCCACTGGGGGTGTGTATGTGCATATATATATATATTATATATATATATATATATATATATTTATATTATAATATATATATATATAATATATTTATAGATATGGTTATTTTTCTAACTAGACGATATCATATATATATATGGTTATTTTTCTAAGTAGACAATATCATATACATTGAGATTCCCATTTTAAAGAAACTTAAACCATGTTTTTACATGGTAATAAGGTTTCCACTCTATTAACACTCCAGAAATAACTTTCTCAAACCTAACTTACTCCATCCTCGGTTTATGTGTTAGCACATGACCCACATAGTTCAAATTCCATGTCTTGAACTCTGCATTAAATGGAGCCAAGACAAAGAGAAATATTAAATGTCACAATCTATTTGGTATAGAATAAGTTATATGTTGTAAAAGTTTTCCTACAATCAACAATTCTCGTAATAACTCCAATGTCTGTCTATTCAAAGAGTGACAGAAACGGTGGGCCCGAGAATCAGTGTATGCAAGTTAAGAGAACCCTCAATCGAGACAAGGGTTTCCTGTTTTCATGTGGGTGAAGGCCTCCAACTGCACCCAAAATCCTTGATCCATGCAGTTGTGACCTTTATTTCTCAATTTAGTGCTTGTAGTCTCGAGATCTGAGCCACAATTCCAGGCCAGCCTCCAGACCCATAACGAGAGCTTCCTAAGACATCTCATAATGATATATCACATAAGGATGAGGCCAAACATAAAAAACTTCAACAAGAAATTGAACTAACTAGGCCTAACCATGACACTCATTTCGTCAAACACATGACGAACAAGTAAACTATAGATCATGAATGCATTTATGATCACAAGAGTCTAAAAATTATATGAGAATCACCAAGAAGGTTTAATTCCCTCTCACAATATATGTAATGACATTTGTTAGCCCATGTGTTCACTATCCATAAAATACTTATCAAATCTGAAACAAGACATAAATAAATAAAATTACCAATCAATGCTTATAACCAACATATAACAAGACTATCAAACATAACAAAACAATCATCATTTGAACATAATAATAAGTATAAGTGCTCACTAATTTCAATATGAAAATAACTCTTATTAGCTTATGCAAAATCCAACCAAGTTAGGGACTTCCAAGTACCTCCCAACCATAGATTGGGATAAATCAAATCTTTCTTTCAGCTAATCACCCCTATGCCATATTCCAAGCATGAATGTGGGATGTAAATACAATAATACCAAGGCTTCCCAATTAATAAACTATCTCTATCCTTAGGTTACCATGATCTCACCAAAACTAGTCAATAGATCACAAAGCCCAAAAAAGATTGGATGCCTAAAGATTTATTCACCATTACCTTGAGAAATTTTCCTGACTCCACTCAACTATGAAGAGATTCTCAGAGATTAGAACACCTCCACCACCAACAATTAGGAATTTTCCTAAGACCACCTCACCTAGTTCCAAAACCTTTTAGCAATTAAAATATCAACCAAGAAAAGAACCCCATCACACCATGGCCATCGAGGAAATATCTAGGCAAGGTTGAAACCACTGTCACACCTAGAAAAAACCATGCCAATAACAACAAATGAACCAAATAATTGAATGCATGTACCATGCATTCACATCTCATCTAGGAAATCAGACATGCAACTTGTTACCTACCATATATTCATACTAAAGCTATTGATATAACATTTTCCTTGCTTTCCTTGTTTTCCTTTTCCTTCCTGCTTTAACTTGCCCAATTTCTTGCTCTCCTTCCTTTGCTACACTTTCTCTAGACTAGGAAAAATATGTGAATTGATTCTTAGGTTCCTTTTTGATGTCGCTCTTTTTCTTCAGTTTACTTCATTTTCCTATAATTTCCTTAGCATGCAAATATGTGGCCTTTCATCTCCCTTTTCTCCTATTTTTTTCTTTATTTTCATAAATAAATGCCAATTAATGCCTCTTTTCTTTTTCCAATGCCTTTGCCATTTTTCATAGCCATAAATAAACATAAAGTGACACCCAATGGAATGTTTTTCCCAACATTTAGCTTAGAATACATGTCTCATGACCTTGGTCTTATTATGTTTCCTTTATTATCCCTTTTTACATGATTTTTTAAGCTGGTATTGTTTCAAAACCCTCCCCCTTATGGCAACATCGTCCTCAGTCTTCTATGACACCTATGGCCAACAAATGGTTGAAAACAAAACATATTACCTATGGAGGTTTATAACATAGCTCAATGCAATATTTACAATGAATAACTGCTGCAAACCATGACCATCATGATGAACATACCACTTACTCGATATTTATAACACAACTCATTATGGTATTTACAATAACAACCAAATATACTTATGCACATTTTCTTCAGCCAATAAATAAAAGGATATGATGCCTACATCCGCAACAAGGGAATCCAAAGTCTCACACATCTACCCTCAATTTAGTATGAGGATTCATCTCCTTCCAAGGAAGTCCAAAATCCACTTCCAAAGTCAAGCCTGCATCCAATGTCCAATGCTACAATCCTTGCACTACATGTTCCCTCAGTGAACAATTACCGACTCGTTGGTTTAGGGCACACTTCTAATGTGAATTTGATTCCATCTCAAAATTATAATAACCAAAAAAAATATATCCCTTAGCCTTCCCTTCTCTGCTACAAAGTCCCTAGGTAAATTCAATCACCCCCTTATGTGCAATCACTAACCTTCAAAGTTCCCCAGCATCCCCTTTCCTAGGTGATCCATCCCTTGGCAAGGTTTCCTGGCACCAAAAGATCCAAAAACCAACTCATATCCCTACCTCAGAACCATCATACCAGTCATAACATGCTCATTGAAATCAATGGATAGTATTGGGTACTAGTGTCCCACAAGGGCCCTCATCCTGAATGCTTTGCTAGCCTACTACTACCCATTTGAATTCCTTTTTCTACTGATGCTAATTCTTGCAGTCAGTTTCAACCACCCAAACTAGTTGTTTCCCTCCTTTCCTGTACCAAGCACATAATTTCCATTAGACTCAAAAGGAATTGAAAAAATTCAAATCATACCTCATTGGTGGCCCGCGAATAAGGTACATTTGCAATTTATATTTACTTAATGTCACAATAAGTCAAACTAGCTCAAACTTGGTACTGGGAGAAGGACATTGTCTAAGGATTGGGTCTTCATATCTCATTTGAAGTAGATACTAAGAAGATAAGAGTTTGGATAGAATTACGACAAGCAGAGACATGGCTAGGTTTTCCGAACTCCTTAGCGCCGCCGCTACTCTGCAGATCGGAGATGGGGCTGTGTTTACAGGTCGCCTCCTTAGGAAATCAGATGCAGGTCTACTGGAATCGAGCACACCAACAAAGAATTGGGTCCGCAGCAAGTTAGATGGCAAAACCCCTGTGGATGAATAGTCCCCTGCGGCAGATCAAGCTTCACACAGGCCACGGGTGCACTCACCTTATCCATCTCAGGGGTTAACCTACCGAGTGTCGTCTGAACCCATTATAAATGGACATGGAGTGGACGATGCAGGCTGTCATCGCTCAGATCTACAAACCCACCATGATTCTCATCTTATAATCGGGCATGAAGATAAGGGAGAAATGACCTAGCCGGGAACGGCTGTGTGGATGAGGGCTGAACAAAATATTTCGCCACTACTACCTTGTCAGCCTGATCCGACAAAGCAAGGTCTCTACAAGACCGATTTACTCCATATGGACCTAGATCCGATCCAGATTTTCATCAAATCGATCGAGGGCACACATTTTTGCATGCAGCTCAGTAAGGAAATGAGCATCAATTTGTTAAAAAAGGAAATTGAGGGACACCTTGGCACCCCAGCACAATATCAAAATCTTATATACTCAGGGTACAGTATGCAGGACAACCAAACTCTCCAGCACTACGGCATCGCCAAAGATTCAACCATTATTTTAAATCTCTGACTGCGTGGCGGAAGCACTAGAACCAGCTCAAAAAATACAGGTTCCTTTAGGGATGCAGTGAAAGGGAAGGAAAAAATGAAAACTAAAGCGGCTCCACCAACAGAGTTACCAGGACCCTACATTGTTGAACAAAAGCCAGAATCACCAACGCTACTAGTATCTATGCTAGAGGTAACTAGCCTACACTCTGATTTATCTAAAAATGCAGTTATTTGTAGATTTAATGGTTTCTGGCCAAAATCAGATGCCCTGCACCAATGGATCTTCACAACATGGACATCAAACTGTGAAATTTACCTATGGCCCAAAGGGTACTTCATAGTTAGATTTAACATAGAACAAGAACGAGACAACATTATCAATCAGGGGCCTTGGTTCTGGGGCAGTGCTAGCCTCTTCCTCACCTCCTGGTTTTCTGATTTCGATGCCAATACAATGAAAGTCTGAATGATGCTTGTATGGGTAAGGCTACATGGACTCCTTCTACATTTTTGGCATCACAAAGTATTAGCTGCCATTGGGAATTCCCTGGGGAAATTCCTAAAAATGGATGAAGACAGAGCTATTAGGGCAATATTTACATTTTCCAGAATATGTGTAGAAGTGGACCTGAGTCAGGGGCTACCTGACCACATCACGCTGAACTTCAATAATTCTCAATGGATACAACAACTCGACTATGAGAACAAAACATTCCGGTGCAGGGGATGCATGCAAACAGGGCACCTTCAATATCACTGCCCATTTACTCGAAAGGACCCCAGGAGAACCAAGAATCAACAGAAAAGCCCAAAGGCTGGCAGCACACCGACCCATTGGAACAAGAAGACATAAACGTGGAGCCTACAAAGAACTCACGAAGAGAATGCCCCAACTACTCATATGGGACCACACATTTCAGATCTACAACAAGATCTACAAATGGAAATAAGCGGCATCAAACGAACCCATGGATCAGAGGGCTCGGAATTTGACAAAGAACTTCAACTGATGCCAATGTAAAATTATAAAGCTATTATTACACCCACTCCCGACACAGGCGGTTGGCGACGAGTGGAGAAGAAGAAGGGTAGAAAAGTATAGTCTTGTTGGAACATTATTTTTCTTTTTTCTCTATTTCTGTAGTTACCTGTAATCACAGGAATAGTCATCTACTATTTTGTGTTTTCTTCTCTGTTTGCTGCCTGTTATTATAGGAACAGCCATCTGAATATGCCTCATGCATCTACAAAATGTAATTTTATCAATATGAATAAAATTACGACTTTTTTCTACGGGAAAAAAAAAGTCAAACTAGCTCTTTGATCAAATCATCGTCTATAAACTTATGGAATTCAATTAGCTAAAAATGTAACCATATTAAATTAGATTCATAGATCACATGCATAATTAAAAATGAAAATAAAATATTGACACTTATCTTTCAATGATTCTTTTTCTTTTTCCTTTGTCCTTTATCCTTTCCATACACACGCTGAATGGGTTTCCAAACTTGAAAAGCACCTAGGGCCTTCTCTTATATTTAGTCATGTACACATAATATATCAGTTGCCAAACTTGACAAGTACCTAGTTCCTTCTCTCCTTTTCAATCTCATACATACGTTGGATTAGTTTCTAAACCTAACAAGAACCGAGTGCCTTCTCTTCTCCTCAATAAATAAGAGAATATAGAGACTAAACCATCCCCTCCCTAAATATCAACAATAAGGGTATCCAGAGACTAAACCAACTCAACCCTCGACATCAACAACAAGGGAATCTAGAGACTAAAATTCCTCAACCCTCAATATCAGCAAAAAGGCCACCTAGAGATTAAACCACATCAACCCTCATTATTAGCAATAAAATCATTGAGAGAATAACTTCCTCAACCCTCTATCAACCACAAGGGCATCCAAAGACTAAACTACCTCAACCCTCAATATCAACAATAAGGACCCAAATGGTCCCGTATCTGCATGTCCCATTACATTGTACAACACATACACATACACATTACACAACAAAACACATACACCTAAACCCATTGTACGACACAACACATACACCTACACATAATGTACATCACAACACATACACCTACACCCTATGTACAACAAAATACATATACATACACACCATACAATACAATGAATACACATGTCACAATACCATGACTACACAATAAAGATAATAGATTAACATATGTACTCAACACAACATGTACAACATGTCCACAATATCACAAGCACAACATGCACATATAACCACATGTGTGCAATGCCACGTGTACAACATCTTAACAACACCACCTACAAAACATGCACACAACACCGCATGTACACAACATTACATATACAACATGTACATAGCACCACATGTACACAAAACTACTTGCACAACATGTAAAAAACACAATATGCATACAAAACCACATGTACACAACACCACCTATGCAATGTGTACACATCACCACATGTACATAACACCACCTGCAAAACGTGAACTAACCTCATAGATATGTAGGGGCTACATTTCCCACTTTATTCCTCATAAACCAAGAGCCTATTCATGCAATTCATAAGAAATCATTCTTCAACAAGAGTGATCCTTGACGACCCTATTAGAAAATGACATACATACATACATACATACATACATATGTTCATATAAGCATCAACATAAATAAATCATGATCCCTGACCACCCAATTAGACAATGACATATACGTACATACATATATATACATCAACATAATCATAATCACAACATAATTACCAACATCATAAGGTCAAGGTTAATATAACTCCCTTTATTCATGCACAACAAGAATAATATTGAGACTAATAGTTTCCAACATATCCAAGTCATATGATGCCTCAAATTCATTTACTTTACCTTTCATGTTACCTTTCACATTACTGGCCTACCATTGTCCATTTACACTAATGGACCCAACCAATCCAATGAGATGTCATATTCTTGACTTCAATTGCCCTTACACATGCACCAGGGTTCATCTGGGTCTTACATTACCTATTAGATTTCATTTAGCTTCGCTCAAGCTCCATTGACCTTCATCTTTCCCCAAGTAATTAATAAGACCCTTAGAACATAAAAGGAAAGAAAAAGAAACAAACAAGAAGAAACATATGGAAAACCAATAGCAATACAACCCCACAAACAAAGTGGCATGGCCAAGCACTAGACCTAAACGAAGCTACAAATCAAGTGCAAACAAATTACAAAGCATCGAAAACAAAAAACTTTCAACAAACACCATAAATCCATCCCCATGGTTCCCAACTCTTCTAAAGGAATGATCAACTTGGGCCTTCTTCAAGATTCCATAGTTGTCACTTTTTCCATGCAATTCCTTACATCATACTTCCATAAACACATAACTATCAATGCATAAATAAACATAAAAATATATTGGTTACCTTACCTTGTGCCAAGTACATGCTCTTGTGACTGAACATGCTCATATATCAACTCTCAAGGGATTCAAGTTCCTTAATGAATCTACTCATAACTGAACACCAACTGTTATACATGTCAAATACATGTTCATGAATCTAGCACATATCCACATAATGTTAGACAAAATCAAGGTTAAGAATACTTCCTCTATTCATGCATAACACTCATTCATTTAGAATTGTGGTTTCCAAACATTTCAGAAGGAATTCTCACAAAATTCCTTTATTTTACCTTTTTTCCTTGCTACATTTGAGTCTTATTATGTTCTATCACATCACCCAATATTTAGTTATATAAATGAATCAGTTGTTACCCTATCACTCTAATGAAAAGCATGATTATGTGCAATGGTTACACATGTCAATCACATGTTTCAAAAGTAAGGAAATCTTGCCTATTAATTTGAAATTAGCCTTTGCCAAGACTAGCAACCATGTCATAATCAACAAACAACTCACAGTCATTAGTCATAATACTACAACTAGCACCCACTTGCAATCAAGCACTCATCAACTATCTTAGTGCATAAAACCATATTAAAACAAGATCATTCCTTTATGCAATCGTATAGTTACATACTCATATGATGCCATTAATAAAACTTTTAGACAACCTGTAAGCATACCATGTTAACTAAATGAAATATACGACATAATAAAAGTCATACCTCAATGAATCTCAAGGGAGGCTATCACATTTCCACAAGTCAATCCAGGTTAGTACGATGCAATATTACAAATATATTGACCCATACCTAAACATTATGATCATAACCATTTGTAAAGGTCAATCTAGATTAGCATAATACATAACATCAAGATCTTAGTTGCAATAATGATAATCATCATGCATATGACCACAATGCATATAACAATAAGTTACTATCATTCATGACTATTCGACGCATGCACATATGACCACACTGATTAACTAACATCTATCATGCATGTACATAATAAATGACACGAATGTACATAACCATAAAGCTTATAACAACCATTAACCAACATAACTACATGGCCAACATAAAAAATTGTATGAAAATATGCTCTTACCGCAAGGTCCAGTGCTGCAACCTCTTTCTAATAATATGCATCTCCTACTCTATCGCATCCAACATATCAACATCATAACATTCCAACATGATCATGATGACACAAACTACATAATGGCCACCACGATGCATGTCTGACCTACTATACATGTATAACCACATACATTTAGCTAGATAAGCTAAATGGACTAATAATAACCATGTCCAATCCATGTTCTTGAACCATGATTTGATACCACCCTATAAACACCCCTCCCACATTCACCCAATTTCATTGGCCTACTAGGGTAAACATGAGATCAAGAGATATTATGACATGACCTAACCTCCAAGCTTTAGTGATGGAGGTGGGGCTGACAACTGACATCTCACACACATTCTTAAAGGCTTACATGACACTCAAAGGCTAGAGAACCACCTCACGTGAACAAACCCTGAGCTGGGGCTAATTTTCAATGAACTAGACTCCCTCCAAATCACCCCACCATCCTTTCTCCATGCGATTGTGAACTAAATTTCTTAGCTTTGTGCCTGCAGTGCCAGGATCTGAGCCACAATCCAGGCAAACCTCAATAGCCCTACCTATAACTTCCTTAGACTTCTTAGAATGATAAATAACATAAATGTAAATCTAAACATAAAAATCTTGAACAAGAACTTGACCTAACCAGGCCTAACCATGATGGTAATTTCGTCAAACATATTACAAACATGTAAACTACAAGTCATGAATGCATATATGATCATATGAGTCTAAAATGTATTTGAGAATCACTAAGAAGGTATAATCCCCTCTCACAATAACTACAATAAAACTTGTTATCCCATGCATTCATTAAACATCAAATACATATCAAATCTCGAAAAAGACATAGCTAGATCTCATTACCAATCCATGCTTATAACGAACATATAACCCGAATATTAACCATGATAGAACAAACATCAAATCCTCATAATAACAAGTATATGTGCTCATTAATTTCAATGGGAAAATAACTCCTATTAACTTATGCAAAAGCCAACCAAGCGAGGGATATCCATGTACCACTTAACCATAGATTGGGTTGAAACAAATATTTCTTTCAGCCAATCAACCCCGTGTCATATTCTAAGCATGAATGTGGAAAATTTAAACATAAAAAGCCAATGCTTCCCTAAGATTAAACAACCTCCAAACATAGACTACTGCAATCTTGCCAAAACCGGTCAAGGGATCACAAAGCCTAAAACAAGCTTGGATGCCTCAAAATTTATTCAGCATTACCTTGAGGAATTTGGCTATCTCCACCCACCTATTAAGAGTTTCCTGAATATTAAACCACCTCCACCCTTAACCCTTGGGAATTTTCCTGAGATCACCTCACCTGTTTCCAAAACATTTAGGAAATCCAAAGCTCAACCCACAAAAAGACCCCATCAGACCATGGCTATCCGAGAAATGGCCAGGAAGGGCTTACACAACTTTGAAATCTGGAAAAACCCACGCAAATGACATCAAATGAACCAAATAACAGAATGCATGTACCGTGAATTCACACCTTAGCTAGGAAATCACACATGCAACATGTTTCCTACTAAAGCTATTGATCCAACCATTTCCTTGCTTTCCTTGTTTCCATTTTCCTTCCTTTGTTTGGTTATCCAAGTGCTTGTTGTCTTTCCTTTTCTACAACTGCTCGAGACTAGGAAAAAAATGTTAGTTGTTTCTTAGGGGCCTTTTAATCAAACTTTTATCATTGATGTAATTCTTTTTCTTCATTTCTCTTCATTTACCTCTAATTTCCTCAGTATGAAAAGCTATGACTTTGGATCTCCCTTTTCTCTTATTTTCTTTTGTTTTCATAAATAAATTCCAATTAATGCCTCTTTACCTTTCCAATGCCCTTTTCAATTTCCATAGCCATAAAAAAGTTTGAAAGTGACACCCACTACGATTTTTTTCCCATCATTCAACTTGGAACCATGGTCTTATTCTTTTTCCTTTATTATCTTTTACTACATAAACTTTTAACTTGGGGTTGTTACATTTAAGTTGGTAGTAGAGCTTGTCTAACCCTGACACCCTCATAGGAGGGCTTATGAAAATTAAAATGATGTAAACAGTAATCCTATGTAAATATATTAGGGTAGGATATTGTGTTGTGTGAAATGTTTATGTGAGTAAATTTTATATTCTGTGTAGATATGTCCACTATGTGTTTTCAGCTATTGGGGCTACCAATTTATCAAAAGAAAATTCCTTGCAAAAAGACAACCACCATTTTCAAAGCCATTGGATCGATGTTAATGCAAAAATAGAGAGCAACTTTTTTTTCTTTAATTGCAATAGTTTCATTCTATTTTTTATGAAAATATTGTTCAAAACTATTGAATTTGTTTTGTGTTAGCCCTATGTACACATCATGTTTATTCTTCCTTTAATTGGCTTTATTTGAGCAAGATTGTTCTCTTTTGAAACACTCTTCAACTCTTCCCAAGGATGCAATGGTTACATGGATTAGGGAGCACTAAAGGATTCTCGATCCCCGGGCCATGCTAGGGTAATTTGGGACGACAATTTGCAATTATCATTTCCTTGGAAATTATATTTGCCAAAATTCATATTGAAATTGGTAACGCAGGTGGATCCATGAAATTGTATGGCACTCGTGTGGAAAGAAAAGGTGCCATGATCATGTAGATCTGCTAGATATCAGATAATTTCTCTTTTGTGCATGATTTTGTTGCTTAATATTATGAACATGTATCCTATTATACTATGGTGAAGAGACAAATTTGAAGTTATGACCATGTTGTCATTGGATTTAATATATAGGTGCAAGAAATATGACCATGTCAATAATATAGAAATTACTGGTTTATTCCATATTTATTTTGTGTAAAAATTATATAACAAAGGATAAATTATAGAATAGATAAACATGGTTCAAGTTAATGGTTCTTGACATTCTCCGATGCCTAGAGAATGCAACATTGTTTAGTTATTTCTAGTTTCCCTTATGTTCGTAGTCTTGTTGTTCTTTGGTGCTTCGAGGCCAATAGTTATAGGTTATCTATATATATAAATTTGTATATCTCAAAAATATTAGTTTTATGATTCACTGTTGGATAAGCTTAATACCTAGACAACTTAACTATATAACTAGAGGTATGTATTTCGATGAATGCTACTACGATAGAAGCATGTCCATAGAGAAATTGAATATGTAGGTTATTTCTTAGGGTAGTGAGGAATTATCAGTCCTACAAGTACATCGATGATGGTCAAATGCAATTATATTTTAAATGGAGGTCAAGCGGTAGCTCAAAATTATGGTGGTGAAGAAAGAGAGGTGTCCATGAGATTCGAGATTGGGTGTAAGTCCTAATGAATACCAACAAGACAAAGATCACTATTATTGCTGTAATGTATGTTTTTAATATTTTTTTACTGTAAGCATTAAGGAAGGGACCTGGAAATAATGCTTCCATGTGCGATTGTGAGTTGTAATTGTGTGTTTCCAAATATTATTGGAATTATGCTTTATAATTTTTATTAAATCTATTTTTAGAAATCTAGATCCACTGTTCTTGGATCTAGAAGGTTCATATATTCCTATATATGTAAGAATTGCGATCCATAAAAAATATAGCATGTAATAATTTTTTTATATCTTTATTTTTATATCCATGATTGTAGAAATATTATTCTTGGATATTTTGATTTTCTATGTGGTGTGAGGATTATATCCAAAAGAAGCAAAGAGCGCAACTAGGATTATAAAGATGCGAAGAGAGAAAAGAGAAACATTAGATTCCACAAGTCAAGATAAACTTTAATTTTCAAATGTGAAAGGTCAACAAAATCACTAAAGCTGACTAAAAAATTGTAGAAAAGTTAAAAATAACTAATTAATAAATTATGATGCATAAAAAATGGAGAAAATTTTAAAATAATTAATGATGAATAAAAATGTTAGAGGGTTAGGTGAGAAATGAAGTTAAGGGTGATAAGGATAGCTCAAAAATGAATGATGGGGATGGAGAGGGGGGATTTTGTGTGAGTTAAATTGAAAAAAAATTAAAGGGGGACTAAAGGGGAAGATTAATAAAAGAAGTTAATAAGTATTCTTGAAAGGTATTAAAAGTGTTTATGCCCAAAAGCTAGGTACACTTAGGAAAATGAATAGAAAGTAAGGACATGCATGTATTACAGTAAGAATAGTTGCGGGAGGGGAATTAAATAATAAATTAATTCCAAATAGAGGGGATTAAAAATTAAGGTGTTGAATTAGAGGTTTTCGCTAATGAATTAGCTTGTAGTGATCTTCACGATTAAAGTTGTTCATGCTCATTTCGATTTCAATGGATTCACGAGGGTGGAATAGAAGGGAGTGGAGTAAAGGATTTTTTTTGGTCAAAGAATATAAGGTGTTTAGATTTACAAGGGTACTAAGAAATGAAAAATCTTGAAAAATGATTATGATCCATATTTCCCTTGTATTCTTTTAACTTGGGTTTAAGAGCTATATGAATTCTTCATAGGCATGAAATTTTATAAACCCGAGAGCTCGAAAATGGATCCAATTCATATTTGAGATGTTTGAGTAATTTCTTTAATGTTTTGTAAGATTTGAAGAGGATTTTATGTTTTTTTGGCTAATATTTTATAAATGTAATAAGTAATACCTTAATAGAGTGAAACCATAGCTCTAGAGAGAAAGGTTGCAAGTTTCTTCAAAGATCACTCCTCACTAAAATAAAAATTCAAATTAATTTCTTATTTAATTCCTCCCCTCCCCATATGCCTTCTTACTGTAATACACTTTTATTACACTTTTATCCTTGCTTCAATGTCCCCCTTTTTTGGTTTAAATGTTTTTAATTCCTTTCAATAGACTTATTAAATTCTTTTGTTAATATTCCCCATTTAGCGCACCCATCAAATTAATTATAATTTTAATTGAAACAAAATTCCGCTTACCTTTTCACCTTTATATATTTGTAATTTTTTTTACAATTTCTTAGTTATTTTTGTGACTAGGTTGATATTTTACATTTGAAATCTAATGTTCCTCTTAACGTGTTAAATTTAGCATTCCTCTTTTCTCTCTTCGCATTTGTATAGTCCTAATTGCCCTCTTTGTAATTCTCCTTCGTTTGATCCTTCATGATGCATGGAATGTCCATTGCCCTCTTTGTAATTCTCCTTCGTTTGATCCTTCATGATACATGGAATGTCCACTAGAAATATTGAATATAATCTTCCCATCACATACACAACAAAAATCTCCAAAAATAACAGTACTAAAATAAAATATTATTTCTATTTTCACTAAATTTAGTTTCAATAATAAATATAATTAATTCATATAGTATATAATATAATTTTTTGTTCTATATATATTTTTTATAATTATGATTTTAAGGAAATAGTTTTCAAGTATTATACATATAGATTTTAAAATTACAACATTACATGGAAGCCTTGGCATATAAAAATTGTCTATCATACATATTGACTTCATTTGATGTTTATATGTTCTCTTACTCTTTACTAAATTCAATTTCAACAATAAATATAATTAATCATATAATATATAATTCTAGATTTACCATGCCTTCCTTTCATTCTAAAAGAGATTTGTATATGAAGAGATTTGATCCCTCTCAATGGTTGGTAAATATGAAGTTAACATAAATCTATGTTAGTTTAAATTTACCCTTTAGAATAAGCTAGATTCCACATGAACGTCATAGAGTTCTCAATACCATTGTCAATCTTTATAAAATTATTTTTATTTATTTTAACCAAAAAAATTATTTAATTTTATTTTTAAAATTTTAAATATATTTTATATTTATGTAATTTAATTTAGTCTAAATATTAAATATGAGATTACAACATGTCTACTGTATTAAAGTGAAAAAATTTTATTACATAATTTTCTATAATTATTATAGAATAAAATAACTTTTAATAAATTTGAAATACACAAGGATAGCATTACATGGCCGACAAGCATTCCCATAGAAAAGTCGTGTACCATACGTATTAACGTCATGAGATATTTTGTATGTTTTCTAACCACACAACCCCAAATATCATAACGATAAGGCTGTAGCATAAACTTACCTACCATAACATAAAGGTTCTAGCATCAGACTGCAAATAAGAGAGCGTAAATGGACAATGAACATGAGATTGGAAAAAGGGACAAATGAACATAATATTCCGTGTGTAAATGAAATACAGCTTTTCAACCTGAAACCCTACCATTTTTTCGCCAATTTTCCGGAAACCTTATCAACAAAGCATAACTTAATTGGCATTATTTTACCTACTTGTTTGATAGATTGACAATGACTCCAGAGGTCGAGGAGCATCAGATCTCCTCGCCATAAAACCAAGGTTCGCCTGCAACCATTCAATTGATCACAAAAAACAAGTTGATGTCGATGGCAATAACGTAACCTTACCAATCCGCTAAAATAGGGGAGCGTGTCACTTTCGTCAACACTAAGTGGATACGGAAACGCATGGTGGAAGTTTCAAAAGACGCTAATTCTCTTGTCTCCAGAAACGATCCCGAGCTGGAGCAGGATGGACAAAGAATTCGATTTTTTTCTATTCCATATGGCTTACCACCTAACCATGGACGCACTTCAAACCCGGCCGTGTTAATTGCTACCATGCAAAAGTTAGGCCCCGCGTTGGAGGAGCTCCTTAGAACTGCTGAAGAGAAATCACTATCATGTCTACCCATCATGTTCATCATCACAGACGCCGCCTTCCTGGCACGGAGCAAGTCGCATGTAATATGAAAGTGCCCAGGGTTATCTTTTGGCCTCTATTTGCCGCTGCCTCGATTTCTCAATGCTACGGCAACTTCCTTCCGTCTGAGGGTTATGTAAATGGTATGCTTTTTATTAGTTATATCTCCAATATAGACTCTGTCAATGCTATCCAAACTTCCTTTTGTCTCTGGGGTTTCTGCATTTCGATAGACTGCAACTAAATAAA
>APFE030466161.1:3925-26395 GCA_000404065.3 Pinus taeda
TTAATGAATCCCACATCTATGACACGGAATGGAGCAAATGATTTTGGAGGTGAAAACGATCTGATGATACAAGGTTCAAGGTGGCAGTCATGAAAGAATGGAGCGTGAATGTATTGCAGCGGATGAGACACAGGTGAATTCTCTAAGTGACTTCTCTTGAACATACTGGCGACACTGAAATGGATTAGTAGTGTTAACCCCAAAGATGGATGGTACGATGGACCAATGGTGATATGATCGGTGAACGGAATAACCCAACCCGACTTGGATGTGGAGTGAAAGTGTCATGTTCAAGAGCGACTTGCTACCAATAAAGTTTCTTCAAGTTTTCTTCCCAATTTCCCTAGTCATTGCTGACCAATACCTCTCTATTTTTATCAAGCTTGAGGAGGATAACATATTCTTGTTCTACAATCCGCCCTTTGGGCGAACCCATCGCTATGTTTTAATGAGCCTAGTGACAGTGAAACTCATTCTTGTCCATTTGGACAAGTTTGTCGCTATTGATTTTAACGAGTTTATCGACAATGACAACTCAATCCTTTTTTCAATTTTAGAGAGCCTGAAAAGGGATGGAAAGAAAACTCCAATAATCATTTTTCGTCATATAATCCCTTAAGTCCGAAAAAGTATAAAATAATACGAAAGCGATGAATTTTCGATAGTTTTAACGAGCCGAACAAGACAAGCGCTCGATCTTTTTGTGTAATAATCCCTCAGGTCCAAAAAGATTAAAATCTAGAGGAAGGATAACACTTTCGGTAGCTTTAATGAGCTAGAGAGGAAAATCGCTCGACAATCTTTTCATATTTTACGAGTCAGGTGAAAAGAGCTTAAAGGAGACTCGTTTTCTGAGGAACACGAGATGATTTCGGGTAGCAGCTAATTCAAGGTAAGGTTTGGAATTTTCCAATCACGACAATGTCACAAGGATGGCTAACAAAATCACTCGTCGCAAATGTTCCTCAAAAAGGGTAAACAATCAAATGGAGGCGTACGATCGGCTAAAATAGAGTGGAGGTGATGATGAGAACACGACCAAGGCTCAAAAGCTGATTATAATGCATTCGCAATGGTTATTTACCGAAGATTGGTTCATTTTTTAATGAGCTTAAACTCTGGGGGAAACATTTGCTCATTACTTAGGTTTAATTTTTAACAAGCTTGAACTTTGCGTAAAACTGCTCGTGGCGGGTTTATTTTTTAACGAGCTTTAACCCTGTGGTAACACTGCTCGTGATAAGTTTGCATGCCCCCAGCATAATAATGTAAATCGAGGTGCATGCCCCCCAAGCTTCATTGCATTCAACACGGTGGTTGGAATGAAGGTTTACCTTTGAGATCTTTGAAAGACTTGACTTGGATTTTACGAGATCGTAAGCAAAGACTCGATTTGGAAGGGGAGTTGTTTCATTTTTTAATGAGGTTGACACGATATAAGAACCATCCTCAGAATCCACCGTATTTACAGTATTTGATAGAAAATAAAAAACTAAAGGATGATTAAGGTCACTGGAATAATCTTCGTGGTAATCCAGAAGATGGGAACGATGGTGATGATATTCCCTTGGTGCCTCTTCTATCATCATTAACTGAATGATTCCTTTGTCTGTAGAATCTACATGTGACCAATGATCTGAAGAGGTGTTATATTCCTTAGACCTATCTATCCAAACACTCGATGAGCGTTGATTTGTGTTTTCCCCCCAGGCCAAGAAAATTGATTGCTACAATATTTCTAAAATGGCGATGATCCATGCTGTCAAAATGTTCAGGAATATTCTAAATCTAGAAGATATCATATTGTAGGTTCCCACTGTGGCCACTTCCACCAGTTTGTTTGGAGGCGGTAGGGAAAAAGTCCCCATTAATGTAGGGTCTTTTAGTAGGCCTACTCCAATATTTTGAAGCGAATGAGAGCTCCTGTGGATCATCGGAATGCTTCCCGTAACTTGTGAACTGTTGGGGAGAAATGTTTGTTGGTTGACGACCGTAATTCCTCCTTGGAAGGGAAATGCAACCTTCCTGAAGTACGTCGATACAATGGCAATCATAACATATATCCAGGGCCTTCCCAGTATGATGTTGTAATCGAGGTTTCCGTCGATAACTTCAACATCAATTTCCATTGTTTTGCCCCCCAGTTCGACTTGCAAGTTACTTAAAATCCCATATGGAGTGTATGTTCGCCCATCAAATGCTTTTAACGTCGTTGACGATCGTGACAAGGGTGGTGAGCCTAAATTTTTCTAGCAACTCATTGACATAATACATGTAGATGCCCCCTCATCAATAATTGTTCGATGAACAGTTTTGTTGAGGGCTTTCACTTGAATAAGGAAAGCTAGTTCAGCTGGTAACTGAGGTTCATATCCTTTGTGATTAAAGGCCACAAGATTGGAATCCGCTGGGTCAATCCCACCTATCGCTGATAATAAAGCCTGCTTTTGTGAGGGGCAATTTTGTAGTACCTCAAGTGTCGACATGGTGGACGGTGATTGGGCCAGATCCTCCACTATATTATAATGTTGTGCTGCTCTGGCATGAGGATTAAATGTCGATTTGTGTACTACTCCCTTTGGCAGCTTTATCGTTAGCTCAGGAATGATGGGTGGCACAACTTCGGTCGAAGTTGTTGTCGAACTACTAGGTTGATCTGTAGCCTTGTTGTTTGACAACTTTGGATTTATGTAATCTTTATTCCTTGTTGATATCAAAGCATCATTTTGTTGTTTTGAAATGGAAAACATAAGCACTCGGGATGGGGAAGCATTGTCACTAGGAACTAGATTGGTTCCCAAGTTTGGAAACGGATCAGTCAATACTGCTGAGGTTTTTGATCTCTTGAAGAATTTTCTAAGCTCAGCTTTATATAGACAATCTCTTGTCCAATGATCCCTGAAGGAGGTTTCCTTTGCCCAGAAGGGTTCGCAGAAGATTTTTTAGGAGATGAATCCTCTTGTTTCTTCTTTTTCCATTTCTTTTTCTTCTTGCCTCCTGGTTTCTTCGGTTCTTTGCCTTTGTCAGTCGACACGGCATTAACCTCTGAGGCGAGAAGTTTGTCATTTTCATTTTGACTAGAAACTGTACGGGCTTTCTTTGACGTAGCCTTTACAGTTTTCATGCTAGTCGTACCTATCACGCCATCGCCGACATGAGAGTATTTGTTTGATTTAGGAGGGGGAGGAACGAAAAATTCTGGTCTAGGAGCATCAGGGATTTTATCGTAGAGCGTGCCAGACTGAGTATAGATCAAGTCTAGATATTGTGCACGAGCAATAACTTGCTCTTCAGTGACGACTCCTCCCTTTGCCACATCTTCTATAATAGAAGGTAATAATGACTTAATAAACCATTCAGCCAACAACTGATCAGGAACATATGTTTTTACCAGTCCACGATGACGTCGCCGCTCATGAATATGATCGGATATGTGAGTGGACGTCGTTTGTTTGAAATTGGTAAGAAGCTCTGTTCCCGTTTTGTACCTTATGAGTAACTAAAAATGGGTTAAAAAGGTTGTGGCTAGGGTACTGAAGTTATCAAACAAAGCTCTAGGAAATTCGATATACCATTTTGCTGCCGGACCAGTTAACGTTCGCTAAAAAAGGTGAAGCCTGATCGAATCATCGTTGAGAGTGTTTGATGAACACCACAGATGAAAGGTCATCACATGATTCGACGGGTCTTCACCTGGATTTCCATTAAATTTAGGAATATTTGACGAAAGTTTATGCGGAATCGCCAGCCACCAAGGGGTGTAAGCAATTTGATCGTTTGTTAGCTGATTTAGATCCGGTGACTCTAAAGTCGCCACGAAGGGCAACTGTTGATTCAGGTTCGGCGAAGCATACCCAGGATAAGATGGGATTGCTTGAGCAGTTGGTCTTTGCATACCAGCATAATGCATTTGATGTTGATAACTCTGGTAAGGTTGATGGGCATAACCATTATGGTACGGTTGCCCATTACTTGCAAAGAATCATTGCTCATATCCTTGGTAAGCGTGTTGGAATTGCGGTTGTTGGTATTGTACCATCCATGGTTGCGAAGCCATGAGCTGTTGTCAAGTACTGACTGTTTGACCAAGATGAGGGGTAATGGTCCCCGTTTGAGCCTGGGTCATTCCACTAGTCGGTGATTGTGGTTGCGTCATAGGGACAAGAGGTTGTTGTATTACGACCTGAGATACCTGAGGTTGGCATACAATAGGCAACGCTTGTACTTATGAAACTATCATGGTAGCAGGTGTAGTGGGGATATTTGACACAGGTAAACTTTGTTGCATCGATTATACAACTCTTGGTTGTTGAGGCAGTATTGGAACCCAACCGCTAGATGTAATTCCAGCATAACCTGAATTCTATTGTGAACTCTCGTATGGTTGTTCTCCCAGAGGAGACAATGAAAGGGTATACTACCCTCCATACGGTGGTAACCCAGTGCTCAAAGGAATGATTTGCCTTTGGGGACTAGATTGCCCAAATTGACACTGCGAAGGATCAATTTGTTGAGACTCAACATAAGAGATTCCAGATATTATTTCGAACGAACAAAAAAAAACAGTCCATACTGTTGAAATAGCTCCTGGATGGACTCCATCCAGTGATTGAGAGATAGTTGGGACAGATGGTACGTTGGCGAACATTGTCGGAGTAGCAACAGGAAGTTCTGCTGCTGCTGTGTTGGATGACACAGTCCTAGATGTCGATGGTTGTTCAGAAATATTTAGTCTATCCAAAAGATTCCTCAGTGATTCTTCAAGAACTTCCGATGGCGGGAGACTAACTTCTGATGAAGAAGGATATAGGGTGATCTCGACTCTGAATTGTGATGGAGCGTTAGATGGAGGATCCTCTACAATCTCTTCTATGGAAATCAATCCAGGTGGAAGAGGTAGACCGTCAGGTCCGTAAAATATTTCTGGTGACGAAGAAGGTATAGGTTCTGCAGTTACAAATTTTTGGGGAGTAACACCTTCTAAATCAGCTGTAGATGGAGCCAGTTTGGGAATAGAAGTGTTTACCGTCACACTAGGATTAGTTGTAATGTCCTTTTATGGCTGCGAAATTTCTTCTGTAGAGGCAGGGATACCAGAAATGTTCGGAGTAACCGGAGTCTCTAAGGATGTCGAAGTACTTGCTCCAACCAAACTAGGGGACTTCGATCCAGTCAAACTAGTTCACTTTTTTTGGAATAGTTTCATTTCGAGAGTCAACGATGGTTGACTCGTAAGCCTCTGTGAACGATGGGTTTTTGATTGACTTTCTTCCATGATTGCAGATTACTTGATCAACTCAAAATAAAAGGGAAGAATGATTCCGAATTAAATGAATTTTAGACTCTTTGACACAAATTATTTTTTCAATTTTTAAGAGTCGAGAAAAAACAAAAGATGACTCTAGTCGCCTTCGATTTTTAATGAGCCTGAAGTGACAAGTGCTCAGATGGACCTTTTCCTTTAAGGAGTTTGAAAAGGAATGAAAGAGAATACTCTGGAAGTCTAGACAGAGGGATTACCAAACCAATCACAAAACTGCAGAATACTTTTTACGGTACGACAATCAATCTTCCCGAATGCTGTGTTTACTGCATTGCGATTGATAGGGCGGCAGACATGGCTTCCTAAGGATAAAGAATATAGCCTATTGTGGTCTCCCAATATATACTCAACGGTACATGGGATCACAATTCCGTACTGGCACTTGTTGTCTCAAAGAGGAGGAATCACCCAAGCAACAATGAAAGCGATAGTTACGAGGTTTTACGATGCCGGAATACGTCTCTAGCCTAGAATTCTAAATTTTGTGCATTAGGTTCCAAAGCTTTTTATGTTCATTGAATTTATTTTACAGTTGATCTTACTTAAGAAATTTTCCTTTCAGGTTCACTGCGTGATGTATATATACAATTCCTAAAATGCAATCTAAGATGATAAACAATCGTTTAGTCTTTTTTTTGCAATGAAAATCCTAGCTACTAAGGAAAGAGAAATGAGATCCTTTCAACATAGAGCATAGAGCACACACTAAATGCACTGTCCTAAATCAAACCAACAAGAAGTCTAAATGCAAATTCACATCCATGTATTTGTTTTCAGCCTTCTTAATGTGTGAATGACAAGAAGAATTCTAAGTACAAATCTGAATTATCTTTTCAAAGCAAAAGTACTAACAATTTTCTTCAAAATATGAAAGGAAGATAACAACGACACTTTGTGATTTTGAACTGAAAACTGCTTTCGACACTTGAAAAACCACTAATTCAAATAAAATACAAGAGTAACAGTATAATCGACCGTTAAGAACAATAGGATTCTTTTTTACGACTGAAAACGAAACTTGTGACACTTCCAAATCAAGAAATGACAGTTTGATTACGCTACTTCTTTGTAAAAGAGAACTGAAAATGGCGCACAATACACAAAAACAGTCACAGTTCTTTGCACAATGTAGGCAGAATGATGGAAAGGAAGGGGGTTTCCACAGTGGTATACTGATCACAGACAATAAAACTCCTAAATAAAGCCAAGAGAGTGAACACAAAACTAAAATCTAGAAGCAGAAGAGGTCTTGTCTGATCAGCGCACTTGTAACACAGGGAAAGTGCGATGCAACGCACCTACTGCACATGGGAGGTGCAATGCATCCAGATTCCCAAGAAGAGAAGGTACGATGGTCCAGGGACGAGACTTCAACTTGGTTCTTGGTCACAGTTTGCAGCTTAGTTCAGGTATTTAAGCCGAGTAAGTGATGTTCAATAAATATAAATCATAGGGTTTGATCTAATGAGGTTACTAGAGCCACCACCAGGGCAATTAGAATGCTTGCAAATCGACTGTTTATTTTATAAACAAAACCCGGAGATAGACTGAAGCAACATTGATCTACTTTGCATTTGCATAATAAATGCAGTTCAAAGGCTAGCTGTCTTGACTTCAGGCTCTGTCTGTAAGTTTATAAAACAAACAAATATAGACAAGAAAACAAGCTATTCGCTCCCCAGTGGAGTCACCATTTTGTTATAGGGAAATCTAGTGTCCACTCAGAGCTGCTAGTCCCACTAAGACTGGTAGCTATCTTAGAAACAAACAAACTAAAACTACTTTCGCTTTCCTTTATTAAAAGTAGATAAGAGGGGAACAAAGGAAACCAAACTCAATCTTGCGCTTGGTTCCTTGCTTGGTTCCTCCCCCTTTTGATAGATTCTTGCCGCTCCTCCTTCGTCTACCCAGCTTCAAAGAGCACCTGTGGGATCAAAGCAGCATAATACTATCGAAGAACAGAGATCTACAATCATAAACAATACAGGACCAGATATATATTGACCACACAAATGCATATATCATCAACATACAAGAATGTGAGGAATGAATAGCTTTATTATATCAAGAATATCAAAGGGAGTACACTAATGTTCTGACCCAACTCTCCTCTCGCTGAAAGCCTTCTTCACTCTGAAAGCTTAGATCACCCAACACTATGTGTTGCACAAGAAACCAACACGTTCCTACAGATACAGATTCCAACCCTGGAGTCTGGATGAAGGATCCATATAGATGATTTTAGGGGGGAGTACTCTGGGATTTGTTAGTGTCTCTCTCTATATTTCTTGATTCCCTTGGAGATTGATGATCTCTTATCATCCTGGGCAAATTCAGAGAGGCAAGTGTCACAAGAGAAGTTTCTGGAAGATTCCATGATCATCCACCTTGCAAACTGTCTTTGTCATTTGTCTATTCTTTCCCATCACACCCTATAGAAGGCTTTCCAGTATGCATCACACCCTTTACACCGAGCAGGTGAGATGCATCACACCCTCTACACTGGGCATTCTGTATGGTCCAGTTTTGACTAGTTCTGAGCAGTTTTCTGTGGAGAACTTCTAGGATATGATGTAATCAGTCGACCTTGTTCCTTTAGGGTGTGAAGCAACACTTTTAGGGACTTAGAAGCCCTCGGTTTATGGACATATATGATTGGGGTTGCAGTGCCCAAAAATATCTATAACAATAAGGACAACATACAATGGACAAGTGGAATACCTCAGGATTGGGCTTAAAGGTTTGAAGCCGAGCAGTGCGAAGTGGATTGAGATTGGACAAGTGAGAAAGCAATACCCTCACTTAGTCAATGCTTGAAAACCAACTTTTGGTGGTCCAAAAGATCTTTCAGTGGGAAGGTCGTGATCCGAATTGGATCCATTAAAGACTGGCAAAGAACCATGACTGTATCAGGTTCGGACGAATCTCAAAAAATTCCAAAAACAGTGATAAAAAACACTCTGAACCAATGGCAATGGCAGCCAGCATGGAACGATGAGGACCTCAGTCAAAGCACGTTGACCGAGGCCCATGGAGACTGCGCAGGAGGTCAAAGTAGCCCCTGGGAGCCCTTGATCAGGAAAAGGAGGTGATTTTTGATGCGCGATCGCTGGGCAAACAGGGCCAAAATGGTGGAGCCTTAGGCACTCGGTCGCGTTGGGAGCCGGAGAACCATAGGTGGAGAAATAAAAAGCACTAAAAGGACAAAGGCAGGACCTGCACTCCGGAAATTGGCGGTATTGATTGGGGCACCCTCAAACGGTAAACAATTTTGGAGAAGAGTGGAGCGATCCCACTGAACGATCGATGCATGGCGGCGGAGGTGAGAGAAAACCGCCGTTGATCTCGCGCTATCAGTTGAGCAAGTCAACCATGCAGGACATGCGTATGACGTTGGATCTGGAGGAGCCCAGATTGGACGGCTAAGATTGCGCTCGATGGAGGAAGCAGAATCAAGAGGGAATTAAACCACATTCTAAAGGGATTTGGAATTCGTTTGACTGCCACGGTGGAGGAATAACGCATCCACGATGTAATTGAAGAAACAAACCAACGAGTAGGCTAGCGCTGTTCAGATGAGGACACGTGGCCACTCCCTAAGCGTTCATGCTGACGTCGAACAGGGAACTCCAAGTGCAGCTGCAGAAGGCGAATCGACAGAGGCAGAAGAGGAATCGAACAGGCATGGGAACGAATGGCTAAAAGCCATGAATAGAGACATAATACACAATCAAGTCGGAGTGAGGTTCGAGAGACGAAGGAGAAAGACCAGAATCCCGAGAGGAGGACAGAATACACAGAGAAGAAGGTAGTAAAGCAAGAGAAAAGCAGGAAGAGACAGAGGGCCAAGCTGACGCAACGGCAACATCGAGCACCACTGAGCTTGAGAGATTCAAGCCACTCCATAGAGGGATCTGTCCAGGCTGAGCACCACGTTGGGCTCTTACCACTGTAGACCAAAAGGTCATAGAGCTGGTGGGAAGAAGAGACTGTGTACTCCAGTGGCTTAGGGAATCCAAGAACCACCCTGCCAAGCAAAACCTGCTTCAGGAGAACACACATTGAGTCCCTGTATTGTAATTCTTTGTTTAAAGACACAATAAAACAAGGCCACCACTGAAATCTGGACCGGAGATGTAGCCCTGGAGAATAGGGTGAACTCCTTATTAAAATTGCTTGTGTCTTTATGGTTGCTTACTGTATTTCTCTGTTGTCTTTCCATTTAAATGTCTGTGTATTGGCAATCTGATCGACCCATTGCTTAAATAACATAGAACACACACCAACACATGAGTCTGTAATACCTTTTGTTTAATAAAAATTCAACTGATGTCACTCATAGGGTGTTTATCAGATCATCCAACTATGATTAGAAGTCTCTTAGGAATTCCTACAACCTCACCATAGCCATACCATCTAAGAAATTTCCTATCCAACTCCAATCTCATCCAAGATGAGCAAGGATAATTTCTCATTCGCTTCCACCATAGAATTCACAATAGGTTTAACCAAGTTACAGGGTTTCCTAGTTGTCCAAGGTCATAATGTTTGAATAGTTCTTCATGTTCACAGTTCCGCTAATCTCCTCATATTCCACAAGGATCTAGCAGTGGTTAGAGTAGATTGCTAATACCACCATCTAGGATATTGAAGAGCGTATGAGGATCTCCATGCACTAATACATAAAGGAGGGTTTTAGGACAATACTTAAGACAATTTTTGGGTAAATTGTCTTAACTTAAGACAAAAAAAACTTGTGTATTGTCTTAAATATTGTCTTTAAGCGTGAGTCTCAAAAATTATTTTCTTAAAAAATATTGTCTCTATAAAGACAATATATAACACAAGCATTATTGTCTCTTAGGAGACACTTTGATTTCTGTCTCTCTAGAGACAACCACTCGGATTAGAGACAATATGTCTTTAATACTAGCTATTGTCTCTCTAGAGAAGATAAATTTTTTATTTAAAGATCACTTTTGTCTCTTTAGAGACAATATAAAACAATGAATATAGAAATATTTCACCATTGAAATAAACCAATATAAAAACATTTAATTAAAAATAAACTACAAAATCGTTGATTAATTCATGTTAGTGCACAATGGAATCGAACCACCATCCTCCTGCTTGTAAGGCAAATGTTCTTCCATTGAGCTAGCACACTTTAAAGAATTATGTGAAGAGTTATGGAAATCCTTAAAATTACATTTATAGCTATTGATTTGGAAAAAAGTAAATAAAAAAATTGCAATTACACGATGAATTTCAGACAAACAAATTTGCATATTTCAATAGAGTTGATGTTGTAACACCACTCCTCATCAACTTTGATAAGTAGAAGTGGTTATTGAAAATTTTCAATTCCCAATGCAACTTTTTGGGAATGGGATCTAAAGGTCTCTTTTTTTTACTTGCCAAAATTTCACACGCTCCCGCTACTAACTAGCAACATAAAGCTCAACTGATGCACCATCTCGTAAAGACATCTTTTTGGTATCTACTAGACTATTCTATTTCCAAGAAGGAAATTCGTCTCTGTTGTTTTAGTTCTCATGTCATTAGAGTACTTTAAGTCATGTAACTATTTCTGTAAGAGTGGATAATAACCATACCCACATTATGATTTAAGGAGGTACCTTTTTCTTGTACGTTAATAACAGTACTTAAGGTATTCGACCCCTCCCACTGTAATTCATAGCCTTGATATATGGACTATTTAGACAATTAAATAAGATTCTGATATATGGATTGTTCTAATTCAAGGTCTTGCATAAGTAAATTCACTGACAAGCTTATATTATGCTCACTCTAAAAAAGACTCCATGCACAAAAGCTAAATCCTCAAAATTAGCAGAAATTGTATTTTTATACAAAATATTGAAATACAGAAAATTATATTACTTCACATGACTGCCAAACTGTGCAATTCCTTTTAAATGGTTAATCTTCAACCATACAATATTGTACTTCATGTCATCTGCACGAAGCCTCTTTGTAACAGGAAAATCAGAAAATGGTATCATCCTTGACAGGACCGTGATTTTCATTGTTTGATACACTTGTGATACTTAGAAACATACAAGGGTTAACTTTGAAAACCTCAAGAATTCTACTTTTAGAAGACACAAGAGAATGTGTACACTTTAACACCAAAGTGTAAGAAATATACCAAATCCAATATTGTCACACCATATGGCATAAAATAGTAGAGACAAATGAACTGAACAAAGTGATAATTAAATTCGCCATCACATTTGTAAGTTGTGTAACTCTAAAAGTAGGTCACAATTACAAATCACAAGTAGCCACACCACAAAATAATATAAAGCATGAAACGAAAGTAGGAATTAAATCCCATCACATGCTATAACACTCTCAAAGTAGTTATCCTTTCTAAAGAAGGAATGTGTTGCTCCAATTGCACTTATGGGACTGAAGAAGATGAAGAAAATTTGTCACTAAGCTTAGAGAACCTGCCTAAAAGTGATTGAACTCTATCATCAATACCTAAAGGTTGGAAATCATTTTCCAATAGATGATACAAATTTTTCACTTCTTGCAGAACACGTGTCATGACACCTTTGGAAACCTAAAACATAATAAAGACACAAGTTACCCACATAAGTAGATGTTGCCACTTTCTTTTCATGAACCCAAAGAGCCTTTAAAGTCGGTACAATTAACTTATATTCACATATCCTCAAATGTTAACTTATATTTGAAGGTAAGAGTTAACATAAATCATCTTTTTATAGATAATAATGGAGATACATAGAACCAAATAGTTTGAAGTGAAGAGACTTTTGAATTATTAAAAAATGAAGCGCATTATGATTATATGGTATATAACTTTAGTATAAGCTATAAATATAAGTAGATATACTAACATTTGTCCTAATATTGCACCATATTCTATCCAGTTATAATTGAAACCATGTAGCTTGCTAAAACAAAAACATGTACATGAAGGGAAGACTTAATTTCAAAAATAAATGCTTTAATGAGCTCCATACCTATTAATTACCACTTCAGATAGAAGTGTTGAGTGTGACAAATGCCAAAAAAACATATTAATATTAGACATATTGGAAGAAAACTCCTTGAACTAAGCATAAAATATAATACTTATCCTAGCAAAAACTATACAAATGAAAACATCTCAAACAGTGATAGAGATGAACTTAAGCCTTTTCATTGAAATAACTTACCACCTCTTTGGTATCCATTTTAGAATCCAAAAACAAGGAGTAGAACAAAGTTAGATGTTTGATCTATGCAAAAAAAAGGAGTAGAACTAAGATTCCAAGGGGATATTTCAGTTAAGATTGGAAGCCAAGCACCCTGCTATTTGTACCACTATTGCTGATTATGTATGCCATCATTTCATGGATTGAAACTAAGTTCTGGGTAGCGTATTCATTCCTATAGGATTGTTGGAACTATCTCAAAGGTGGACTGATATTTACACAGGGAAGTGACAGAAGATTGAAGGAATTCTTCCACCTTTCACATAGGGGTTTGCATAAAGAACAAGACTACTTGTTGCCTTGGAATTTAACCGTGTATTTCAGGTTCCCTTTATCTCATTTATTATGTCTATATGGTTGAATTAAATGCAAATTCTGTTTTTACTCAAATCTGATATCAGATTATAATGCAACTCCATATCAATACACATCAGATTAGCATGTTGATATTCTTTATTTCCCATTTATGCATGGTTATAGAGTTAAATGCAAGCTTTGTTTTTAATCAAATCTAGTATCAGTCTATAATGCAGCTCCAGATTAATACACATCAGATTAGCATGTTGAAATTCTTTATTTCCAATTTATGCATGGTTTGTTTGGCAATGAATTACTAAAGAAACACCTACAACGCTTGGGGTGTTGTGTTGGTTTATAAACTCACCACTGTGTAAAATGCTTAATTTGCTTCGAATGGTAACCATTGAATGTGTACTCATTGTTGAAGTTTAAATCTGAAGTTTATCTTGCTATTTGGTAGAGTGTGGGAGTGCCTTGTGAGTGCTATAATAATGCATTTTAAATTAAATGATGAAAATGAACCTACAACCATATGCTCCTAAATTATTTAACGAAACTCATTAAAGACAAACACAATGAATCAAAACAAATTCAGAGGAATATAATTGGTTTTTCCAAAAGGGAAATATTACATTGTTGTACCTTGAGATAATATATGCCAAAATCCCTCATTATATGAGTATTTCTATTTTCTTCACATTATGAGACTACCGCACAATATTGCAGTGCACTTACCTCAATCCCCGAATTCTAGATGCAAAAATTCAGCTCTCTATACACCGCAAAATATTTAGTTTATAATCTAAATTATCTCAAAGATCTATATAGTTCCCAATCTTCTAAAAATTGCATTACAAGGCCTCAAAACCTCAAACCCCAACCTTATACCCTTTTCACACACACCAAAAACAAAAAAAAACACTTTGATCTTCTAGTTCGAGTCCTAGAGAGAACTGGAATGACCACCAGAAAGGTATCTGAAAGCAATTAAAAGCTATTTTGGATGAGTCCTAGACCCAACTAACTCCATTCATCCATCATTAATTTACATTTCGAGCAAAAAACTGATAGATACATTTGTTGATAATGATCTGTGATTTCTTTCATCTTGAGAGTGACCATAAAATATGATAATTGGATGAATTCAAATATCCAATAGAATGTTGTCTATCTCATTCATGCCTATTAAGTTTTGATGATTTGATATGGTCATTTTAAAAGTCCTAGTTTAAAGTATTTATGAATTAGTCCTTTTATGATCGACTACTTATCCAAATCATTACATGTTTTGGTAAGCAGAATCTACTCTTCCAAATTGTGTGACTGTTTCTCTGTGTAGTTCATCCAAACGATGCCAACCAGATAACCTATCAAGTATCAACTAAAATATTTATATAAGTGAAGTATGTTTAGTAGATGCACACTTTAATATCACATCTATCATCCTCCCTCTGTTGTAATTGTTTTCAAAAATAGCAGGCTTATTTGTTTTGAAGCATTGTGATGGTCTATCATTGGCCCTCCCTCCTTTGTTTCAGTGTTTTCAAGAGCTATGGACCCACTCATTTTGATGCATTGTTCTGGTCCAAAATGTTTCAAAGCTATGGGCCCATCTTTCTTGTGTTTGGATTAGGCCTAGCCAAGTTGGGGAGGTAGATTATAAGCATGTGTTGAGGTGTAATTTCTCCGTGAATAGGTCGAAATGTCCTCTGTCTATTGCAGCACAACCCTGGAACAATTGTGATATAAAGTCCAAGTTGTAGTGCACGAGTATAGGGCTTCTAGAGGAAAATTTTCATAGATGTTTGAGGATTGTTAGGCCGAGTTGGGGAAACACTATAGAGTTTACAGGAAGCCATAGACAGGGCCAAAAACCTAAGAAGATATTGTGCACAAGGCCGAGTATTTGAGGGCAGATGATGACGTCCTAGAGAGGTATGTTGTATGTCTTTCATGCTGATGTTGTGCTTCATTTGTTTTGAAGCATTACTATGGTCTATCATTGGCCCTCCATCCTTTATTTTAGTGTTTTCAAGAGCTATGGGCCCACTCATTTTGATGCATTGTTCTGGTCCAAAATGTTTTCAAGAGCTATGGGCCCATATTTCTTGTGTTTGGATTGGGCCTAGCCAAGTTGGAGAGGAATATTCTGTGCATGTGTTGAGGTGTAATTTCTCTGTGAATAGGCCGAAATATCTTTTGTGTATTGTAGCATAACCCTCGAATTGTTGTGATATAAAGGTCGAGTTGTAGCGAAGAAGTATAAGGATTTTAGAGGAGGATTTGCATAGGTGTTTAAGGACTGTTAAGCCGAGTTGGGGTAGCATTGTAGATTTTACAGGAAACCCTACATAGGGCCGAAAACATTAGAAGATATTGTCCACAGGGCCGAGTATTTGAGGGCAGAGGATGATATCCTAGAGAGGTATGTTGTAGGTCTTTCATGTTGATGTTTTGCTAGGGATTGTAGGTCTGATTTTGGAAAGTTTTGAAGCAGCCTAAGTATAGTGGTTAGAAGACTATTAGTGGTTGATTGGGCAGCCCTAAGTGTTGTGGATAAGTGGAAAATTTGTCGCAAAAAGAGGGTTGTACATTGTATGCCCTAAGAATTGACATTTGGAGAAGGGAAATCAAGATGGCTAGTTAGTGGGCCCTATTTTTGTGATTGAAAGTGGGCCAAATCAGAGATAAGAGGGCAGCTCGAAGCCCTAAGTCTGGTCATCTTTAGAGCAGTAGAGAAGAAATAAGTGGACAATGGTCAAGACCCTAAAAGTTGTCACTCTTGGAGGAGGATTTGCGTAGGTATTTGAGGAATGTTAGAATGAGTTGGGACAACACTATAGATATTATAGAAAGCCCTAGACAGGGTCGAAAACCTTAGAAGATATTGTGCAAAGGGCCAAGTATTTGAGGGTAGATGATGGTGTCCTAGAGAGGTATGTTGCATGTCTTTCATGTTGATATTTTTCTAGGGGTTGTAGGTCTTTTTTTGGAAAATTCTGAAGCAGCCTAAGTATAGTGATTGGATTGTTAGTGGCTATTTGGGTGGCCCTAAGTGTTGTGGATGAGTGGCAGATTTGTCACAAGAAGAGGGTCATACATTTTATGCCCTAAGAATTGACTTTTGCAGCAGTAGAAGGGCAGTCAAGAGGGCTAGTTATTGGGCTCTAGTTTTGTGATTAACAGTGGTTCAAATCAGAGATAAGAGGGTAGGTCCAAGCCCTAAATCTCGTCATCTTTGGAGCAATAGAGAGGCAAGAAGTGGACTATGGACTTCACATTCTTCACCATTTTCATGATATTCATGTTGTAGAATAGTATCATTTTTCTTTGATAATTTCTTCAACCAACTTCTCTATAATGTTCAAAATGCAATTTAAAATTTGAATCATAATTTGAATATTGCAACAGAATGAGTCATAATTCAAATGCTCTTGGAGGGGAGAAAGCTGGCTCATAACTAGAGGAGATCTCCGACTTCATTAAATGAATCGAACTAAGGAAATTGAACAATGAATTTACCTAAAAGGATTCCAAACAATGTAGGGGAAAGCTTATAGGAGGATTGTTGCAGGCTTAGCTAGGTTGTTGAAGAATTGAAAGGAGTTGCTTGAGTTTGCAAGGAATTTAAGTGAGATGACTAGCCTCATCTAATGTCATTATCCAATAGAACCTTGCTGGCCGTGAACATATTGCACTAAACCTTAATATAAAATTGTTATGAGAAAAATGGAATTTAGAAGTTGTAAGATGGTTAAGCCATTTTTGTTGGCACCATAATCTACTGTACTGGGTGTGCTAGCTTCCTCATTTTCATTTGTAGACCACTAATGAAAGGTTCTACCTTTTTATTATGTAAAATGTAGCCTAGATTAAGTGGACAAGGTGCCATATTGACCACAATGGATGACTAGGCTAGAATTGGGTTAGATTCATGACAAAATAATAAAAACAAGAAGAGAGAAGTTTGATCACGTCCATTGCATAAAACAATAAAGATCTGTATCGATTAGAAGGCTATATACTTCTCTCTTTTGTAGTAGAAGATTGCAATCTAGGAGGGAATAGAGGATCATACAAATTATGTCCATTGATAGTGAGAGACTGGTGATCTGCAATCACATCAATCCTAGTGAAAGGTATAAATTGAGACATATTGTGCGAGAAGAGGAATGTCCTTATGGTTGTGCAACCTTAACCTGTAAGGGCTCTAGATTATACCTCAGAAAGAAGTAATTTAAATGAGTGAGAGAAAGGCGATATATATACATTTGAGCATTGAAATGAGTTATAAATGGTCGACCTTTGGATGGTAACAATTTTCAAAGTATATCTAGGGCCTCCTTTCAATGTCGAATTTAAATGTAAGTGAGCCAACTAAATCTATTGTATTTACTATTTATTACATATGTGGATGAAGTGTCTGTCAAGCCGGCCTAAGAGGTGGAAATATATTGAGAAGGGGGTTGAATTTATTAAAACATGACATTTAAGGGGATTGCTGATGTGATCATAGAGCTTATCAACTTATCAACTAATTGATTTTGGACGGTTATGTTGCTTCAATTAGATGTTCACTTGGAAAAAATTTGAAGGTGTGCTAGTATTCCAATGGAAAAAATCTAGCATTTGAAGAGCTTTGGAGGCTACACAAAGAATCATAAAGCCCTTTCTTATGCCTTCATGGATTGGACTGATGGGGAAAAGAGAGTGGAAATCTGTTACACAAACTTATTAAGTTCTATTCTTGCAGATGAATATGAAAATAATAATGAAAAGTAAATAATAAGAAGAGAACCATAATGTCACATGCTCAACGTAAAATATTTAAATAGATAACCACCAGGAAATTGATAACCACAGGGATATGTAAGCATTACCAGCACCAAAAATACATCCAAAAAATTGATAAAATAGAGATCAACTCTGCAAATTCGATAATACCACTTCTCAACACTCTTGCTCACTCCTCAATGACACAAATGATATAATGGAAAAGAAACGAAATCATAAATGATAAAAAATTTCCAACTTTGGATATTGAAAATATCCCAGGACACCTAAATAGGGACCATCCTAACTATGGAAAGAATATTCAGGAGTTTGGAGGGAACTATTTTAATGACTTTCAACATGTCCTGGCATTTATGAGGTATATCTCAGAAATGGAAGAAAGACATGAAGATGTCATGATCAAATTATTTATACTTTCTTTTGGATAGTAGCGTAATGGCTAGCTCAAACATTCTTGCAACCCAAAGAGCATACATTCTCTCAAAAATCTAGTTGAAATATTCCTCAAAGATTGTCACCCAAGATTTCAAAAATTTGATGATCATGACCAACACTTGTTGGCAACCTTGCACAAGGAAGGCCACCTTTGTCTTTTTGTAGGAAATGATGGCACTCTAGGAAGATAATGATGGAGCTTTTGCAGAGAGAGAACACCCTCTGGTGCGAAGCGAAGGAATGGATGAAGATAAAAAGGTATTGTAAGAAGAATGTCTTCCTCATCTCCTTCAACATGATGATCATCCAGATAAGGAATACAATTTAGACGGTGAATATCTCTACTGTGATGATGTTGCTATTAATATGAATAAAGTGTTGAGCTCAAAATTTGAGGAAGTTAGCACTGTTGGCATCATTAAAGAGGCTACTAGCCTACTACAGATCCAGAAGAAGAATAACATAGTAGCCCTGATACAGACTTGATCCAAATTCATTATTTGTGCAAAGCAAAGGAATATCATATACTGTGTGTTTTGAATCCATTCCTATCTATGATGAATATGAACATACAAATGACATTAAAGAAAATTGCTCAGATTCGGTTGTGAACCGTTTTCTTTTCCTAGAACTCAATGTCAACAAAACTGATGTGATGTGTGATCAATCCAACCCCAAGGCAGAGAATGACAGGGCTATTTATGAAGAAGATAATGAAGCAATTGCTAAAGGGAGCATACCAGATCAACCTTTTGATGAGGGATTAATTCTACCTTTATACTTTGTAATGATGAAATTCTTACCTCTCCATTTGATGTCAGCTATGACAAATATGAAGAAAATCCAGCTTTGGATATCTCAAGGGTCAAATGATATGCATCAGGGAAATTGTAGAAGTACAAAGAATTGTACATCATGTAATGATAGGATTTTTCTTGTTCTGGAAAGTGCAACAAGGTTTTCTCATAGAAAACAATAAGGTAAAAGGAGAGGGTGAATGGGAGGAATTTGTTTCTATTCAGTTATCATATATCATAGATGGCTTGACAATAAATATTACTAGAAATTTTAGTGAGGATCATACTATTTTTAATCAAATAATCCACTGAAGTTGCTCAAAGAAACCCTTAAATCTTGTTTTCCATCTCTCTTCTCTGTGGGAGAAATGGACATTCTCAAGATGTTGTTACATACAATGAAATTGTTGGGAATACGAGAGTTGTTGAAAATGGACCATTCAGTCCAGAGGTGATGGGGATCCCAAGATATTTTTATTTTGATTTAAACGTGTCTATTTTAAACAATGATCAAAGACAGAGGAAATGGATATTGCAGTTTGGAGATGATGAATTTGTTACTTTGTATTATGGACTTCACTTTGGCAGCTTTATCTTGAGAGTTTGATATTATCAAGTGATCCCAAGAAGGACGTGTGTGCCCAATAGGAGCAAGATTACCCCCTAGTTTGCATGAGGGTACCATAAGAAATCTGTCCCTCAAAATTATCCCACAATTTGTGGAAAAATGAGATTGATGAAATGTTTGGATTTCTATTACTATGATCAGCCTCTACTAGCTCTGATGATAGATATGAAAGTTTGTAGTCTTTCTCCTAAATTAGAGACAAGGATATGATTTGACAGACACTTATGGGCAGTTGGATTTCATATCGAAGAAGATAACTACGATAATTAATCCCATGCCTGGAATATCATCTAGTATAAGTGATGATCCTAAAACGAAGTGTAACCTAGTGTGATGAGTAGAGATGGTATTGTATTGAGAAGCATTAGGGTGTTGTTTGAAATGTATAACCAAGATGTCACCCTACAACAGTGTTCTCCACAAGGATGACGGAGATATTGGAAAGTTGCAGAAACTAGGCAATATTTGAAGTAGATCTTCCATGACTTATAAGGCATTAGATGGCTACTAGTTTTGTAAAATTATTGTGAGGCATGCACATCAAAGCCTAGTCAAGGGCAAACATAAGGGTGAACAACAACCAGCTCGAAACTAAGTTGTTAAAGAAACCAAAGCTTGCATCTATTCGTGGAAGTAAAAATCAGATATCTAATCAAAATGTTTAAAGTAGATGACCTCAATGGACCATGTGGGCCCTCACATGAGAGCCACGTGCCTCACCACTCCATCTCCATAACATATCATGCAAGCACTGTTCCATGATAGACCAGGAATTCCAAAGGTTTATACTACCTCCACCCTATACAAATTTTTATAACTCTACCGGGATCCTAGAGGAAATCTCCTCCACCCAATCATTTTTGATGGACTCCAGAGATGTATACCCACCACCAATTAATTAGTAAGGGACTCCAGAGATAAATGTCTCCACCCTTTAATCAGAAAGGGGCTCTAGAGGCCAATGTCTCCACCCTTTAGGCAACAAGTATTCCAAAGATCAATGTCTCCACCCTCTACGAAACATGGATTCCAAAGATATTGTCTCCACCCTAACTTTACTCAGGTTTTCTATCCCCACCCCGAGACGAGTAATAGTTTACATTTCACTCTATCCCTTTAATTCATCCCATTTAAGAATTCCATGTTCCATTACAACAACCCATTTAAGAACATACTTAATTCAAAAGAGTGAAGGGAATTCTACTTGAATGGTTCATGAGGCACAATACTTGCTAAGGTTTTGCAAATGGGGTAGCAAGCTAAGTGGGCTCGATTGTGGGGAAATCTCCACAGTTAAGTGTGCTTGAACCAGAGGTGAGCTAGGATGGGTGACATCCCAGGAAGTCCTGGTTACTGGGTGCAAGCCCCGAAAGTGATGATTGACGCTATGTGATTCATTTCACTAGTTTCAATCCTAGGTCTTCACCCCTGTGAGCATCACCCGATGTAATGAGTGCTAAGTGAACTATTCAAAAATCATGAGAAATTAGTCAGTTATGACTACCTCTCATGGAAATGGTCATAGATGAATGACTTACTTAACGCAGTTGAATCCCAAAAAATGATATCTAATTCCATGTTCCTTCACAATCTATGCTACAGAATGACCTCGGTACATAGCCTGACATACAAACATCACCATAGAACACAACGCCAATTCCATTGAACCACACACTTTATGAGGCTAGTTAATGATAAATTAAGTCAATATGGGGAGAAAATTTCAGGTAAGTGGCACATAATATGAGCAAGGGATTGAAGCACTAGACAAGTTAGCTAAGTAGATCCCAGGTGTCCTCAGACACTCTACGATATAAATGATTTGGACTTATATATTCCCTTTTTAGCATTTTTGGAACTTGTGCAGTCCTTTGTGACATCACAACAGGTCCACTTTGGAAGTTCAATCCCGAAGCATTGAGTATTTGGTCCTTGGTTGGATGTTACGTTTATCATTAGATGCATTTGAAATTTTAGAGCTTGTTACCTATGGGGGCTATGCTTTTGTGGGCATAGCTCTTTCTGTTTTGACATGAATGATTTGGAATGATTCTTTCTATGTTGTGAAGCCTTGCACATACCTGTGCATGGGAATTTTCTTGGTGGAGACCATGAAGAGCATTCTATTTGCTAAGACGAAGAGCTATCTACCCCCACACAATCGCCCGATATTATATAATTTAGTTTTATATAGAATAATATTACTTAATCATTATTTCTTTAATTGATTTATGTTAATAACGTATATATTTTAATGAGAAAAAAAAGATACGTGAATGTATAGCTGACAACTTCACATGGAAAAAAAAAAAAAAAAAATATAAAAAAATAAGTATATATATTAATTTATATTTATTATTTTTCTTAAGGTTAAGTTTATGTTTTTCTTAAAGTTATGTTATTTATGGGTTTAAATTCAGTTATGAGATTAAGTTAGTTGGTTTGTTTCTAATAATAATTTTTTTATTTTTGTATCTTATTAATTTATTATTATTATTTAATTATATTAAGAAGAGCGGTTTTTTAAATAAAGTTTTTAGAAATTTATTTAAGTAGTATATTTATTTAAATTAAATGGTTAATAAATATAGATAGACATCAAAATATTTATCTTCTAACATATTTATCTGATTAAAATTAGAGAAAAAATCGTAAGTATTAACTAACATATGGAAATTTGCCGAATAAAGATGACTCTCTATAGTTATAATTTATTTAACCTTTATGATGTTTTTTAACCTTGGCAATGTGAAATGTATGATGAGATAAGTGTTTTGATACTTATCAACTTTTACAAACCATTTAATTTATATAAGTGCTTTATATACATTTTCGTGTTGAATATTTACAATTAAAATTAATTATTTTTAAATAAATTAATAAAAGTAATATAGCACAAATTGAAATGTATTTGAAAAGGAAATATTTACCAAAATATGTGAA
>APFE030466162.1:0-14425 GCA_000404065.3 Pinus taeda
CCCAGAGATAAACATGTTTTAAAGTGACTTTCTCTCTTTTTGAAGTTTGACATGAAGAGAAAAGGTTTGAGGCTTGACAAGGAGGACAACATGGCTATTTAACTGCAGATAACCATGGTGACAAATTTTAGTGTAACAATTTCCCTCCTAGGATAGACTCTACCAATTTCTGGGTTAGCTTCAACCAGTTCTCCTTCTCCTAATTTGAGCTTTGATCTAGTTACCATTCACCAATCTAGCACAAGCTTGTCTAACCTTAGCAACCTAAAGCTCTGATACCACTTGATTTGATACTGAGATCTAAGACAATTAATAAGGTATTACAGACTAATGTGCCTGGATTTGTCTATGTTATTTTATGCAATGGATCGATAAGATTGTGAAATACATAGACAATGAGGCAGTAAACAAAAACATAATAGACAACACATAACACAACAAATTTAATGAGGAGTTCACCCAATACTCCTGGGCTACATCTCCTGGTCCAGCCTTTAGTGGTGGCCTCTCTATTATGTCTTCAAGTAGAGTTTTACAATAGCATGAGCTCAATTTGAGAGTTAATACATAACATATATAACAGTAAGAGTTTGCTTGAACCTATCAAGCCTTCTCTAAGTAGACAGATTCTCTTAATCACTCTCTATCTCTGTCTTAGCTCTATCTCGGCACTGCCTATCCTGTGTTCTGTTTTCTATGGCTTTAAAGCCAAACTGCACTGCCTGTTCGTTTCAGCTCCTCGGCTTTTAGTCTCCCCATCCTCTGTTTGCTCAGACCCCTTTCTAAGTGTTAGTAATCATTGCTAAGCGCTTCTAAGGATGGTGGCCACCTGTACTATAACAGAATGGTCTTCGGGCTTTTGAAATCCATTTGAATGCCAAAAATGATCGTTTTCTGTTTTACACAGAGAAACACTGCAACACTGTGAAATTCCACCAAGAATATGTTCATTTCAAACTTCAAAAGTCCTTAAATCCCACCTATTTTCCTATCGGGTCTGTCTTCATTACTATCGTAAATTGCTTCAGCCTTGCTCCTTTGTATTTTTTAAAATACGTTAAAATTGTTAAAATAACATAAAAATGGCTTTCCACCGAACTTGAAACAATATATGTTTCCCTTCATGAACCCTTTCGGATCCCATTCTTATCGCATCACATATATGTATGTGTATAGGCCCCACTCCATAATGTTTCTCCGATTGCGATATCGCGATGCGATTAGTCACAATCACATATTACGATAGCCCCGGGCCATTGTAAGCACTCTGTTGTGGTTTCCGATTGTGATGTTGAAATGCAGCGTGGGCCATCGATCTGCATGCTTGATCGATGGTCCTCATTGACTCCACTCATCGCCATTTCTACACGCATATGTTAACAACTGATATCCACTATCTGCCCATGCAAATTTCGATTTCCGATCAGATCTGGATTGTTGATTGGCCAGATCTAATGGCTACTGTGCCTTCATTGTTCACGTCTCCAATACTCTATTTTTTTTCATGGTTTTCTCTTGTTTTTGCCTCCCGATAGTGTTTTTCCGCCATTCTGAAAGGTTTTCTCATGCAATTTTTTTTTGGTCTTTTAAACGATTTTAAGAGTTTTCAAGACTTAGAGACTGTTCTTGGATCCATTTGGATCACTAGTGAAGTGGCCTAAGTTGTAGAGGAAGCTGCAGCAAAGACAGGTAAAGTGGTTGATAGAAAACCTTAGAGAAGCAGAGGCGGAAATGGACATTTCCATTTGTATACCAGAACAGGTTGAAATGTTGGGTGAAGAGGATATTGGGAGATGAGCTGAAGATCTCATGGACTATTGGCATAGTTCATAACAATTAGAAGATATGATGACAAGGGAAGCAGATGAGGCAATGAAGCCTTGTGGTTTTTATTCTCATAGTTTGTGTATGTTTACAGGATATCTAGAGGATGATGGAAAATCTGGTGAAACTGTCACAAACAAGAATGAAGCTCTTGAGGTGAAGTATGATGGAGAATGCCTTTTAGAGGAAGAAGGTGCTAATTTATTGCAACAGAAAGAGTTTATAGATGAAATTCTGTTTGGTGTAAGACAATCAGAGGAAGTTGATATCGAACAGAAGCCTAATGAAAATGTCATAGTGGTATTCCAAGAAGGTAAGAAAATGAAATTGTCTGATGAAACTGATGAAAGACTTTGCAATATGATGGTGCAGAAAACAAGATAACTCAGGAGGATTGCCAGGAAAAGAATGAAGCTGAGAGTGGAAGTTGTGATGAACTGCTGGAGAGATTTCACATGGAAATAGATTTCTTGGAAATATTGCTCAAGGAATCTGAAGGAGAAATGAAGCTGTCAGAACATGATAAAGAAAAGGGTATGGTTACTATGCATGATAAGGATGAAATGTCTTTAACATTTATAGAGTTAAGTAAGTGTTTAGACTCTTCAGATAATGATGTGACTGTAGGTACGAAGGACAATATTAATAAATATGATGCTGAAATTAGAGAAATTGAGCAGAGATTATTTGAAGGTGAAATGGAAGATCAAGAGTAGCAAGAAAGTTATGTCCTTAGAGACATGAAGGAAACAAAAGTATTAATCCAGTAGGATAAAGATAGAAGAAATCAACAATTTAAAAGAGAAGATCAACAACATGGGAGTGAATTTGAGGATGGCATTAGATTGTAGGAGTATAGAAACTGGCAACAAAATGAAGAACAAGATATTAGTCTGGCAGTACAAAGAAAGACAAATGAAGATCGAAGATACAGATGGAGAATGAAGAAACATGTCAAGTGGAAGCTATTGCAACAGAGGTGGAATGGCAAGCTGATAAACGAGTTCAGGGAACTTGAACAAATTCATATTGATTTGTTAGAGAAGGAGATACTTAAAGAAATGGAGTCACAGTAAGAAGGATCTGCCGAAATCCAGAAAATCTATGATGGAAGATTGGTGCTTGAAGCATCAAAAGAGGATGCAGGGTCTTATATTTTGAAAACTGATAATTATTGTTTGCTTGTGGGTCATGTAAAATTGAGAGAAAACAAGCCGTTATTGGAAAATGTCATATCAACAGGTGAAAAGATGACTATCCACAGTCATATGAAGAATAAAGAGAAAAGTTATAGTCAAGTGAAGGAAGATATCCAGTTAGATCACATCCAAAGGATAAGCCAAAAGGAGGATGGAAAAGGAATTATTGAGGTCAAAGAAGTGTTTGGAAAGGAAGAGATCCATTCATACGAATATGGAACAAAGAGTTTTCTTAGGAAAACTGATGAAGCTAATACAAACCAAGTGGAGAATCTTATGGTGTATTTAGGAAGTGGGAGTCAACCAGAAGAATTGATGATGAAATTATTTGAGGAGACCTTGGTGTCTCATAGTTTTGAACTAATATTTTGTGTGTAAATGCAGGATACACTGAAGTAAAGCAACTGTTTAAGGTTGTCATAAGGGAAAGGATAATAAAAGATGTGATTTTTCAGAAGTTAGAAGAAGGAAATTCACATAATCTTGTGATGTAGAGGAAAGAGCAACTGTTAAACATAGTTGTAGTGAATTATGCAGATATTGGACAACGATTGAGGACCAAAGCCAAAGGAGAATAGATACTAAAAGTTGATATAGAAGACTTTGTAGATGTTAAATAGTGATTGAAGATTATTGACCTTGAAGAAAGCTAGAGTAGAGAAGGACTAAAGACAGATGTTGCAGACAATGAAGTTAGTAAAGATCGTGCAGAGCTCTTGGGAGAAATTCCAAATGAGATGTCAGATTTGTGGCATGAGTCAAGTCTTTTGGAGGAGAGGCAAGAAAACCAAAGAATAAGTGATCAGATTGTACAACCAGAACTGAATGAGAATGAAGAAGTTGTGATGGATGACAAATATGGGAAAGAAGTTGTCAGAAATGTTGGCATAATGAGGAGACAGGGTAAAGCATTTGTGTTTAATGAATTAATTGGTTATGGTGAATATTTATATGGAGGAAAAAAAAAATGTGAAGTCAATTTGAAACAAGGAGTTGATTTTGAAGATCAGATCAAAGTAAGGAAGGGTGAGATCAGAATGTCTCAGAAAGATGGAATGATGTTGAATTTATGGTATGGAATTGTTGCACTAGAGATGATTTCAAGAGATGATAGTAACAAGATTACTATTGTGCAACAAGGAGTTGTTGATGAAGAAGAAGATGAAAATGACATTTCAAAAGTAGATAAATATGATGCCATAATCATTAAGTGTACAGAAATTAAGTTACTAGAAGAAGAGGTATTCCAAGTACTAAGAAAGCAGGAAGAATTCTCATTTTTCATGAAATTTGTGGAATTGCAGGTATATTGGAAATCAAAGTAAGAAGTGTTGAAGCCATGAATGAGAAACCAGAAGAAGGAATTGGAATTATTGCAAGGGAACAATGGAGAAGGCATTGGCACAGGGATTGATGTTCTTATGCAAGAACACATCCAGTTGTAGGATAATAATATTCATCATCTAAGAAACGAAGTGGACAAAGAAATTGATGATTTGTGGAGACTCATACAACGACATTCCAATAGAATAAATGGAGGACAAAAGGAGAAAGGAATATGGGCTGGAAAGAATGGTATAGGTGAAGGTAATGGTAAACTACAAACTAAAGTGTGGAAGCCTCACATAAATTGTGATGATGAGCAAAAAGCAGTAATATATATGGAAGAGACAACAACAGACAATGAGAGCGTAGCTAATGGGGCGATGCAGCATAAAATATGGAGACCTAGAGGATGACAACCAACAATAACAGTAACCAAGGACAAACTACCAAACAAAATATGGGATCCAGGAGGACACATATCAGAAGCACATGATTAGGAGATCATGATTATTTTTAACTTCGGGAGTCTGATGCAGGAGCATCCAGGCCTAGCCAGCAATGTGATGGTGTGATCACATGTTGTGGGTAATGAAAGTTTGGAGGAAGAATTGGTTGTTTAATTTTATTAATTGCAAAGTATGTAAGTAGTTAATTGTTGCCTAATTCTGAATAGAATCGGGAATAAGTGGCAAGTGATCCTCCCTGCATGGAGATCAGGCCAAGTAGTTATATTGATTAGTTAGGGTAGGATATGATTTCTAAATATATAGTGAATTCCTTCATATGTGGAAGGAGACTGTTAGATAGAGAAGATATGTATTTTCCTGTCTTTTCTGAAGAGACAAAGAGAGAATAGGATTCAAGATGGGGTTGTAAGCCTACGAGCATATTAGGAAAGAAGAGGCTCTAATTAGAAGAATCAGGTCAGAGGGGATGGAGAGCCTCAAACATGTAATTATGTGTTTATATGTTATTTACAGAGAGTTGATTCTGCGTGTGGAAGAGTGTGATTCATTATTAATAATAAATTCTGTTGTATTAGTGATTCTGGTTAACATATGTGTCCAGGTGGAATTCAGTGAACATCGAGAGGAGAGTGAGATAGAGGAACTGTATATTTAGCCGTTTTTAAGCTATTCTGTGTGTATATGTGTTAATCACTTAAAATTCCATTTGTAGTCATATTGATCAACCATCAATCACTATAAGGATCGATGGCAATCCATTGATTAATTGAATGATAGTAATATGGATGTCGTAAAAGAGTATGGCAGAGGAAGGTGTTTTAACGTAGAATCCATCAGTTGGGAATGAAACTAAGTTAAAGAGGAATAGACAGAGTTGATGCACAGGATCTGTTGGATCTATGATATCAATGGTCCAGATCATGTTGCATGGAGCAAAACCATAAATATCGCATCAGTGGAAACCCATTGGAATGATATCGGAATAGGCCAATGAGAAGTGGCGATTGTGATATTGCGATTAAGCATCAGCCATCAGATCGGGCATCAGATTGACGGTCCCGATGTGATCTCTAATTGCATATCGGAGAGGTCAAAGGGCTAGCGGTAATGGATGTTGCAATAGCGATGTGCAAAGGGTCGATACATTGATAGTGATAAAGTGTTGATCGATGATCGTAGGTTTCAGAAATTTGAGTGCTGTGCTGTGGAAAGTTTAGCAAGGAGCGGACCCGATGATCATTTTGAATGTTATTTTATAGTTTTTGAGATCCAGTCTAAGCGTTTATGGTCGGGTTTCTATGTGTTGCAGTGTATTCCGATATTATGTGTCTACGATAGTCACAATAGTGATATTGCAATAGATCCTTAGGAAGGGGCAATGAGCGGATCCGAGGGAATTATAGATGTGGGTGAAATCCTTTTGAAGTTCGGCCTTAAGGGTTAAGGTGGGTTTTTCATGTAATGCCATGTATTTCAATAAAGTGGCATGGTCCTGGGGTTTTAAAGGAAAAGGCATATAGATTAACGCTTCCGATATGTATATGTGGGCGTGAGGCTTAAAAGGGTGAATGAGTCCCAATAAGGTGTTTAGGGTGTGGCAGCCATATGGTTGCATAAAAAATGAAGCACATGAAATAGGGTAGAAACCACACAAAAAATTGCATGGGTCCAACTATGGCCAAGTAGAATATTGTAATTAAGATTGGCATCGACAACTTCTACTTCCAGGTTAACAATTTTTCCTTCCAATTGAATTGGAAAGTCATTGAGAATACCATATGGACTGGAACCTCTATCATCGAAAGCTTAAAATGTATTAGGGTACTTGTTGAGAGGTGGAGAGCCAATTACTTTCTAACATGAAAGGGACATGATACAAGTGGAAGCACCCTCATCAATAACAGTGCGATGAATAGTCTTCCCTTTGATAACAAATTATATAAGAAAGGAAAGTTGATGCGGGAGACGAGGAACATGGTTTTCGAGATCAAACGTAAACAAGTTTGAATCTGTAGGATCAATCCATCCTATGGGGGATAGTAATTCTTTCCTTTCTGATGGACAAGTTTGAAGGACTGCCAAAGCTGACATCATCGAAGGTGCTTGAGCTAAATATTCCACAATGTTATAATGCTAAGCATCTCATGCATTTAGATTATACGATTGACTTCCGAAGAACACCTTTTGGAGGTGGTCAGATAATGGAATCATCACTAGGTCGTTCAATATGAAGAGGACCAAAATTGGGTGGAGTGGAAGTAGAAGGCATATCAATGGCATCATTTTCCACAACCGATTGGTAGGAGTCTAATAATCTTTTGATCGAGTAACAATAGAGACAGGTGTCATTCCACTCAAAACTTGAGAGCCTCCAGATGTAGATGATTGAGGTTTATCTACCAATTGAGTCTATTGTGATAGAAAGGGTTCTTTCAAAATGGCTGCTGTCCCTAGGGTGCCTTTTAGAATATGACTAACCTCGACACGATGGGGACAATATTTGGTATAATGACCTTCGTCACATATAAGACAAGGATATTTCAGCTTGCATTTTGATGTATCATCAGCAGACGATTTAGGAGAATCTTGTTTAGGGGTATCAAATTTAGCTTTAGCTTTAGCCTTCTTTTTCCATTTTGAGGCTTTGTTTGCTGTGGTAGATTAGACATCATTCACCTTAGAAGTTTTACCAGGATTTTTGGAAGTATTCGAAGGAGGAGAAGGTGCAATAGCAGGAATAGATTTATGCTTCGAAGCAAGCAAAAGAAGAATTACTAGAAGGTTGAGATATTGAAAAAATAATACCATCAATGGGTGGTATCTCCACATGTTGAGAAGATTCTAGATCAGTTGAAGGTCATGAGGAATCAGGTAAGAGATCATGGAGTGTGCCAAATTGTGAATATACCAAATCTAGATACTAAGCACAGGCGATGGCTTATTCTTCAGTCACACAGGCACCCATAGCTATGTCTTTGGTGATTTGATTAGTGAATGAATTAGCAAATCATTCGATTAAAATATCATTAGAGATATCAAACTTAATAAGATGATGCTGATGTCTCCATTCATGGATGTGATCAGAGATGTGAGTAGCAGTCATCTGTTTCAAAGACTTTAGGAGATGGGCCCCAATTTCATATCGAATTGGTAGTTGAAAGTGAGTTAGAAAAGCCATAGCCAACGTATTGAAATCTTGAAAGGAACATTGAGGTAACTCGATGTACTATTTGGTGGTAGCACCCGTTAGAGTGTGCTGGAAAATATGTAGTCGAATGGAATTTCCGACCCAAGAGTTGGAAGAACACCATAAATGCAAGGTCATGACATGAGCTTGGGGGTCTTCTTTAGACTTCCCTTCAAATTTTAGACAATCACCAGGAATTTTGGTAGGAACCGGAGGCCAATACGGTGAATGAAGTATTGGGTCATTTGTAAGCTTCGACACATCTCGTAACTCCAATGTAGCTAAAAACATAACTTGAATATTAAAAGGCATGAAAGGCCTTTCAAAAGGTCCAAATTGAGGATTCCAACCTTGTTGGTATTGATTTCCCCCCCATAGTGGCATATTTTGAACATAGGGATTTTGATACTACCCCCCACCAGGAGGAATTTTGACCATAACAAGGTTGAGTCTATCCCCACTGAGGTGGGTTCTGACGAGGATAGGTTTGATATTGACCCGACACAAGCTATTGAGAACCATAAGGAGGATAAATAGTCTATCAGGAGTATTGAGCATAGGGTTGTTGATGCAACAGTTGACCTTAGTGCTACAATAATTATTGATAAAACCCTTACTGCATGTAAGGTCCTTGCCACTGATAGGTTCCTTGTGGATATTGATAGGTTCCTTGTTGATATTGATAGGTTCCTTGCTGCTAATATGAGCCTTGTTGCAAAGGATTACCGGCTCCTAAAGGATAAGTTCCAGAAGTAGACTGAAACTGACCAGATGACCCAAATGAGGGACTAGGACGAGAATGCATTTGGGATCCTTCCTGTTGATTGAGAGGTGGGTTTTGAGATTGTTGTGAACCATAAGGAGGGTATGACTGTTGGTAAGGTATTTGAACTGAAAGAGGCTACTGATAAGGAATTTACCAGATCCAGATGGAATGGAGTTTACACTAGGATAAGGAATACTACTAAGAGTTTGACTTGCTCTTATAACATGAGTTTGGGATGTGACACTCACATAAGTTTCACCAAAGATAGGAAGTACATAGGGAGGAGGTGGTTTCCCCCTAGGTGGTGGGATAGCAACGTCGAGGATTTCCCACCTAATGGAGGAAGTGTAACCACTGTAGTGGTTGAAAGAGGATATGAAGAACCTATAGGGACATTAACTGCCCTAATCGTGACTATAGGTTGGGAAGAAACCAAAGGTTGAACAGGAATTCAGAAATCCATGTTCGAAACAAATGGGATAATAATAGGCATAATTCTAGATGACCATATGAGATGGTGATAAAGTGAAGATGCACTTGGAGTACCCAAAACCAAATGACCAAGAGAGGTATAATTCGAAGGAAGTAAAGGTACATTGATTTCAGGGGGTGGAGTCATCCCACTCCCCTTATAAGGAGAGGGAACTTGTGGAAATAATTTAGGTGGAAATGGATATTTAGAACCATTGCCAATACCAAGAGTATGGGTGGCTGAGACTTTCGTTGGAGGATATCGAGGAGACATTGGCATAGATGGAATCTCACCTTCTAATTCCATGGGTGGAAACAATTGATGAGGAGGAACCCACGACGTACTAGGAGAACATTCCAAAGGTATGTTAGGATTATCAAACTGACTATATGGGCGTTGAGGAGATATCACCAAAGGATCCGATTCGTAAAGGGGATTCAGGGGAAACAACAAGAACTGTTGAGGAACCCTAGGAATTTCTGGTTTAGATTCCTGAGATGACAAAAAGTACTCTCGAGGTGGAGGAATAGAAGCAAGGGGTTGAATGATCAGGACAAGTCCAAGTTCAAAACCTTGATCTTCAAGCGATTATGGAATCTTAGCATGGACTTCTTGTGATAACCCTTGAATATCAAATTGTGAAGCGGGTATGTGAGGTGAACTTGGCATTTCTGCCACAAATGGCCTTTTATCAAAATCAAAAGGAGAGGAGGTGATTTATTTGAGATTTAATTAAAATTTACCATTAATAAGGCATAATAAGGCCAAGGAGAATTGCATGGGTAGGACATGTTATCGTGGGTAGTAAAATTTATAACTTTAAAACAAAAAAGAAATAAAAAGGGTAATCTAGGAAAAAGGTTTTACCAAGTATCTGTGAACCGCTATATACACCTTGGTGGAACCAAGGACTTAATCTATGATGACCAATCTCCTTGAATGATGTGTTCGATGTATCACATCTACAAGGCAACTGACTTGGTTACCTATGGCTAAATGATAACGACCTAGTGGGGTCTCCCAATATATACGCGATGGTATGGGGAGCACAAGTCTGTGTTAGCATTGTTTAATGCGTAACCATTTTATGAGAGCGTTCCCATATACTTTACATACATGGAGCGCCTCTAATATACCTGAAAGTACTAGAGAACGATCCTAAATACTCCCATACGTGGAACAAGATATCACCCCCGGGATATAACATTGGCAGATAACGAAAATTTCTAGGTTTATAGACATCAGAACACATCTCTAGCCTAGACCTATAATTTTTTTCATTAAGTTCCAAATACTCCTTAGGTTAATTGAGTAAATTTAATGTTTATCTTGAATTATGTTTTAGTTTTGGGGCTCAAAATGATGTCACCTGAATGCCTAAGATGCAACTATATGAGAAAAGAAAAACTTTCCATTTCGATGAAAGATAGACTAATCAAGGGAAGAAGTTTCAAACAATAATGCATCAAACGAAATGCATCAAGAAAAATACCTTCTACTAAATTTCACTTTCTCTTTCAAAATGCAATGCCAAAAAGTAAAAATGATTTTCACTTTTCATTATCCTAAATGCAACTTTTCAACAGTAAAATGATTTTCCCTTTTACTAAGATTCACTTATACGAACGATGTTTTCCTTTTAATTTTAATTGATCTAATGCAACTAATGAATCAATCAAAGCAATATGAAATTCAATTCAATTCCACCTACATTAAAATATTTTTCACTTTTCCTTTTGAAAAAATGATGATGCACTTCTTTTAGCTTGAGAATCAAACAATGTGATCTATGCTTGATTATAAACCAAAAATAACTTTCCAATGAAAATAAACTAATGCAACTTGAAAATCAGCCCCAAGGGTTAGCTCAGTTGGTCGAGTTCCTGTTGCTAAGTATCTTGCCAGTTGGAAGATCAAGGTGTCAAATCTCGTCAACACCCTTGGGGTTAGGCCTTGCTTGTTTGGCCGACAGGTAGATGGGTTGATCTACCTGGATTTTTTTGTGGATGTAGTGGCCACCCAATGTCCATGAACCACCCTTAAAAAAACCCTAATTCAACTTGAAAATAAAATTTTGAAAAACAAGCTAAAACAAATGAAAAATGATGTTTTTCAATGATTTCCATAGAAAAAAATCACTCAACCAGTCAAAAAAACCAATATCCTAATGACTCAAACAAGAAGAAAGTGACGACCAATTGAACTAAAATCCCTACGACTCAATCAAACCTCACTTCAAGTACTTTAAAGCCAATGAGACAAAATTCACAAATTAATAAGGAAACCAGAAAAAACACTCACAAATCCAAGCACAAAGAGCAGGGAGACACCTCAGAGCACACTGGACCCTATGATAGAAACCCTAAATTTCTCAACTTTCAGGGATTAATGCAAGTCTTACAGTCAAACCCATGTTGACAGGGGTTTCACCATGACTGTTCCAGGAAGAAACATGCTGGACGAGAAATATTGGGAAAAATAAAAAGAATTTCAAAGGGAAGTCTAGACTTAACACTCTAAAGTATTGATCACTCAAAGTGTAGACCTATATAGAATCCAAATGATTGATAATTCAATAGTTGGCCAAATTGATCAAAAGACCAAATCGAAGAAAGAGGTCTAAAAGGCTAAGAGTTCCCCAATGGAGTTTGTTAGCGTTTGAAATTTCACCTCAGGCTGAGAAGGCAAATCTCAAAGCTACATCAAACCATTTCACCTCGTAGCTAGCCCTACGGGGTATGAGAAGGCTCTCTCCAGTCAATCTCGTTAAATTTTCAATGGGAAGAGATGACCAATCAAGGTAACACAGATATTAGGCTAGTAAACTGATAAGGAGGATTGATTTAAAGTTTTTTGAGGTTTTTGGTGGCAATTGGAGGGAGTGCAATTCAAGGTGTGGGGATTGAGCTCAGTTTTTGCAGGTGGGTCTTTGGAACAAGGTAGGAGTTTGTGCTGATGCCTTTAGCTGAGATGGATGATCAAGGAGAAAAGAAGAGAGGCTAAAGAGGGCAAACAATGAATTTGAATCCTCTCTAGACAGTGGAAAACATAAAAATTAAACAAAATTGAAAGCTGAGCATGACATGCATGAATTCAAACTTTATCACTTCATTTGTTTAATAGCAGCAGAAAAGAAAGAATGGAACACATAAACACACTTACAATAACAATAGGAACACACCATCAACACAAGAATCCACAAGAATCCCAAAGAAGTCTGCAAAACCCTGGCCTTCCTTTTCCTCAAATTGCAGAAATACAAGTAAATATACAATAGCACTTCTCCCAAGAGTCCAACCATGAAAATGAGTAAGAGAAGGCATAATATAGAAGATCTAACTCCTTCCCCACCTCTAGGGGTCGAGCTCAGCTTCCTAGGAGCTGTTTCAACTAATTCTAAACTAATCACTAGATAATAGGCAGTCAAAACAACTTGCCTCTAAAACTTAGGAAACCTATCCATGCATTAAATATTTACCATTTACATCAAGGAAAATTCTAGAAGTGTTCAAGGAGAGTAAAAGTATCTAAGTGCCATGAAAATTACACAAAAATCCATCATTTACATGCCTCAAAAGTCAACCAAAGTAAAAACAGTGTTTTGCTGGCCGAACTGGTCAAAACAGTGAAATTTTCCTGAGTGGTCGCACCCCTCACTTTGACTGGTCGCGCGCATTGACAGCTCTGTTTGAGGGCCGTCTCGATGTCCAAATCAAGTGCAAGATAGCTCATTGGAAAGGTCTGTGAGTCTGATTTCCAACCCCACTAGAATTTCTGAATTTGGAGTTGATTTGACCCCTCAAAAGTCATTTCTCCCAAGGAAGCTTTCTGCAACTCAAAAAAAGGGGCAGAAAGTCAAATTTGCATGTATTTTGAGCTTTTGGGAGCCCAAATCTTCATAAAATCTAAAACCATCCATAGGAAAGTGTATATTTGCATGAAAATTCCAAAAATGTAGAGTTTTCCCCGTTCTGAGCTGTCCCCATGACTGGTCGCACACGGGGTGAGACCACTCAAATGGCCAAAACCTGTAAAATTCTCAAAAATGCCAAAAATGCCTCAAAACTCTCAAAATTTCTTGGTTTTGCTGCTAGGAGGAGGCTAATGAGTATCATGGTGAGTGAGAGAGGCCTCAGCCAAAATACAGAGTGGGTTGGTCTTCTTCTTCCTCTTGCGGACCTCGGACAACCTTCGTTGGAACATTTTCATCTTCGCCTTGCAAACATGCATCCTAGCCCAATAACCTGTGATGACCGCCCTTTCCACCCTTATGAGGCCTCCTCTATACCTCAACCTCTGTAAATGATGAATGGTCATCACCTTGCTCATAAGTCTCGGTATCTGGCATGGTTTTGGGGCAAGATGGGCAAACTGAAGGACAAATTGGACTGCTGCCTCTGCCTGCAAAAGTACTGAACTCTATGCTGTTTCAAGGGGAAAAAACATGAGGGGAATGTTAGGGGAGGGAACTTTTTAACAAGGAATGGGAATATATGATAATCACAAGGAATTTTCAAGGGAAACTTTACACATTGTCATGCGTATAGGAACAGTTTTAACATTGGGAAATCATTTGCCAATAACATCTCATATGGGACAAAACATGTATGATAATAAACATGGAAGGGGCATACATGAATCAAGAGGGACATAGGGACACCATACACCAAATTCACTGAGGAGTTCATGTGTGTTATAAGTCAGATTCTGCTCTTTTTGTTCTTTAAGGGTTACATGCACATTAAGAAGTACATACTCATCATTTTCACATGAAGGGAAAGTGTTTCATGTATAAGGGGGTGTCAAGGATATATAGAGGTTTGTACATGCTTTTAAATATACAGCACATTAAATTTACATGACTCTCTTCAGTCTTTACAATGTATCTTTTCTTTTTGTTTTAGTTTTTTGCATGTGTATGGTAGAGGGAATTAGGGTTTGAGTGTTTGTGAGAGGGGTAGGGTTTATAACTTAGGGATGGGGGTAGGGCAACATTTATGTGCAAATGAAATAGGACAGAGATGCAAACATGATTATTAATGAAAGAGTGGAAAAATGAAGGGATCAATGGGACAATAAACACTTGAAACAGTCACAAAACCCTATCATTTTACAAACATTAGCAATAGCCATATTAATCCATTCACTTGCAACTTTAAATGATAAAACCATGACACACATCAT
>APFE030466162.1:16631-106086 GCA_000404065.3 Pinus taeda
GCACTAGAAGGCCCTACCTCGATCAATTGAGCAAGCAAGAGGGCGATTTAGTCGATTTGGAGTGGTTCTGTAGAAGACAGCTTGAGTGGCCGCGCCCCTGCTCTGAGCGGTCGCGCCCCGCCTGAGTGGTCGCGCCCCTTAGAAAAATGCACTGCAGAGGGGTCGCTGAGTGGTCGCGCCCCACCCAACTAGTCGCGCACTGAGCCTGAGTGGTCGCGCCCCTGAGAATGCCTCCAACTTTCTGCAAATCGCCCCTTTTGACCTCTCACTCGTTTTTGCAAGCTCTCAAATTCATAATGAGGCTGTTTAGAGTGAAATTTAATCTTTATAGGCCGAATTTGAAAAAATTAACTTACCAAACCCACTTTCTAATGTTTTTGCTTTGAAATTCACTTTTAACACTGTTTTGAGTTCACTTTGTCCTGAATTTGATCTTTTGAGTGCTTTAACTCCGTTCTTTTTGCAGGTTGACCATCTGATGGACTCTGGCGAGGAGACCAGGGTTATTGTCGGCATTTTGAAGAATTTTGAAAATTTTCCTTATTTTTTGCAAATTTCACATGACCTTGGGTTTAAAAACAGGTTTTTTAAATCCAAGGTATAAATGAGTTGTACCTGATGAAAAAATATCAATGGAACATATTTACATACCTCCTTCCGGCTTGCTAGGGACTATTAGACCTTTGACTCATGAACTTGCAGTGATTTTTGACCAAAACCCTAGACCTAAGACTTGGGATTTTAAGACAAAAATAAAACAAGTGTAACACAAGCTCGTTTAAATGATATGATCTGACCCAGCAAAGCCAAGAAGGGAACAAGGACCAGCTCCTCCATCAGTTTTATGGCATGCCTAACGGGATGCAAAACTGATACTGATGAGACACCTACCTATGCACATGCAAAGAGCTTTTGATCACCGATGGAGGGCTCAAGACCGACACTAACAGAGTTGTCATTTTGTTATGAAGGCAATCCCTTCCGTGGACATAAGTGATCTCTCTGGTCCTATGAGAGGATATAGCAACAAACCAGACAAACTAGTGCAGGATTTCCTAGTTTATGTTGAAAAATGCAAAGTGAGAGAGAGAAACGTACCTCACTTTGATGCTAAGTGCTCAACCTTTGATGATGATCTCAATCCCTTAACTTCCAGGCTCTCTTCTCGCTATTCCTTGCATCCGAATACTTGCAAGAGAGATCAAAAGACAACAAGAGATACAATAGCATACATAGTGTAATTCAAACATAAACTACATGACAAACAAAGGAGTATCATGCTAAATGAATAAATATTTATACACTTATGGAAAGTAAACACCAGATGTATTTATTAATGAATTAAAAAGGGAAGCATACATCCATTGCCTTGATGTTGGAGATCTCCTTTGTAGTGGATTTCCAAGTCCAAGCCAATACCATTCAAGCACTTCTTCTCCTTAGTTAGATGGGTAGCATTTAGGCATAGTTTCAACATAGGAATGCAGGAAAGAAATGACCAACCATTTGGGGATAGAAGGGACTTGATTTATAGGAAGGTAGAGGGAGTCAGGGATCCACAAAAAAGGAAGGAAGCTCCACATATCAAGGGGATGATCCCTAAAGGTAGGATAAATGACTAAAATTGGGAGAAATCAGCCATACCTTCATTCAACAACATCCAACTCTTTGTTCTCGAAGCTTCTAGCAAGAGAAGCTTCTCCTCCACTTTAGGAAAGACTATCAGAACAGGTTCAACACAAGTTTTCCTATCAAAATCCATGCCGACAACGTTATGTCAACATACTAAAACAAGTTATCACCATGGGCCAACATTAGTGCAAAGCGCACTGATCCTGAAAACTAGGGTTTCAGGATATGTTTCTGTATGTGTTTTATGGTGAGTACACTTTGATAGTTTTCTTCATTTTGTCGCTTCAGGATATGGGACGGAAAGTGTGACAAAATACTGTATAACATATATCGATAAATAAGAGGTCAAGAATGGAGGATATACAAAAGTACTTGGATATGTTCTTGGTCATTAAGGACTTGTTAAATGACTTAGGAAGGTTCAAATTATAGGTAAGAGTGGAAGAAAGATCTAATCACTTCCTTATAACTCTACAAATGGACTATGATGTGAATAAGCCTCCTATGCCATTCAAGTTTAATCCATATTGGTTTTGATGAAAAGGAGTATGGAGCTTGAATCTCTGAGTGGAAGTCTAATGACCTAGGATAAGGATATTGAGACATGAAATATTTCTAAGAAAACTTGACTAGAATAAAATCATAATAAATATATAGTTTAGCTATCATAATACTCAAGAAAACATGAGATTATAAGAAATGAGACTTAAATGGATGTGTTTTATGATCAATTGAAGATGACTCCAGGTGAGAATTCCATAAAAGGAAATGAAGAAATTGGAAGTGTTGGCTTAATGGGCCCTAACCCATGTTCAACGTTAATTAGCCAAGCAAATCCTTACAATACTGGCCCTTTCAACATCAATCCGTGGAGTGTGTACTGAAGTGTCACCCAAAGCAGTATGGGGGGATGCAGGAACCAAGTTTTTCCACTGAGAGATGGTAGTGATGTTGTTTTATACCCTAACCCTTCCTTCACGTAGGTCGATAAGCCTTTAAGGGATTATTAGTATACTCCTCTTAGTTTTCCTCTAGACCTCCGCGAAGGTCAATGAATATCCTTCATGTACGCTAGATAGGCGGACCAAAAACTTACGTGCCTATGTAACTACTCTTACTTCTATAATTACCCAGATTAGCTTAAGTATCTGATAACTTCAACATGCATTAAGATGATCTTCAAGTAAACAAATATTCTTACTTGCATTCCTATACCAAAGTAAAACAAATGGATTCATGCATCAATACAACATTAAACCATAAGACCAATATTCATCATAACATAATCTTATGCATTATAACATAAGTTAAATAGATCATACACAGATAATTCTAAAATAATTCTCTTTATTGATGCTTAATATCTTCCTTACAGACTCTAACACCCTGCGTACATAGTTGCAGAGGTCCGCACACTTAGTTGCGGACTTCTACCCTAGGCCTCTACACACACAATTGCAGAGCCTCTTTCCTATGCTAAGAATATTTGCTCTTAGCTCTCACAGAACCATTACATTCATCAATGACTCAAAAAATATCAAGATTGAACTCCCTTAGACTCTTCTAAGACTTCCCTTTTTATACAATCCCATGGTCTGTAGACCATGGGTAGATCTCCTAAAGTTAACATGACTTACATAAACTAAGGGCGGAAACCCTTTAGGGAACTTCACATCTTCGCACTCTGTGACAACAAAATGTGGAGAATTTACACTTCTTATACAAAAACTTGGGCTTTTTGCCCCAAAACTTTGGCTTTTAACCTCAAAATTGACCTAAGGCAACCCGTTCCCATTAGGCCCCCAACACAAATATGGTGACTCACCCATGAATCACTCTTCTGGCATGGAGATCTTGTCACGAAGGCCTCCCAACTCCACTTGTACCACTGCAAATTTGGCAACACACTACGTCACCGCCTGCTTAACCTGTTCCACCAACTGCTTCGTTGTTGGTCGTGCACTATCTACTTTGACTTGTTGCTATGTTGCCTATATGCTAGCCAATTTTCTGTCAATTGTGGCAGTGAGCACATAAGCCTCATCTAACCAAGGCCCCAATATGGCCTTCAGTACTGCCTCTCTTTGCTTTGTTGCATCCACCTATTCCTTCAGTCCCTTTGCATCCTGTAGCTTGGCCAAACTCTGTGTGATGACAATGGTGCAGGCCATCACTCTGACCTCATCGTACTATTGCCGTAATTCCCTTGCCTTTGTTGCTAACCTTTGCAAGTTGGGATATTCCTACATACTGGTAAGGACCTCCAGCGACTCCTCAAAGAGTGCAATGCAATTTGTTACCATGACATCTATTGTAGGAACTGCATCCTTGACAGCTGCCTCGTGCTACTCTCTAACCTCTGGTGGAGTTGAAGGTTGGGCCTTCAACTCAAGCTTTGTGATCTTAAGGTTCAACTCAAACTGAACCTTGGCCAGCTCTGTCTTTGCGTTGCACACACGTGCAATGTGCTTTCGAATTTTAGCCTCCAGTGATGCTTCCTCTAGGATATGTAGCTCCTAAACGGTTCTACATGCTTCAACGACTGCTCTCGTGGTGTGCTCATTCTTCTGCTGCACCTTATTCCATGTGTCAATTGCTAAAGTATCTCGATGAACAACTGCGCATTGGTCACCTTTTCTTCACTGATCACACTTAGCGCACGCTGCTCTTGACCCTAAAGTTCTGTTATCACACTTGGCTGTAAAGTGTGAAGGGATTCAGTTGGAAGTGCAACCAAGTTCAATCCAACCTTCTTGAGAGCACTGATAGTAACCCTGTCAGCTTCCACTTTTGCAGTCAAAGCTCCATCCGTCAACGCGACGGCCTGGGGATCCAAGGAGTGGGCCATCTTTGTTTCTTCAGAGGTCCCTTCCGCCAAACTAGTCGACGCTGCACTGCCCCTCCCGACACCGGTCTGCAGTTGAGTAGTTTGGATCTGCAGCTTGAGCAGAATCGTCTGAATGGAAACCAATGCTTGCTTTTGCTACTGCTCAAACTGCTGCAGTAGTTCCATGGTTTCATCCCGTACTTTATCTTCGATGTCATCCAAGTTACCTTCTGTCGAGGTGATTGGGTCGAGCAATGATTTACTGGCCTCAGAATTCTTGTGTAGCTCTTTTTCTTGCTCTTGAGTGTGCTTTATCTGGAATGGAGTACTCTCCTGGCCTTCACCACCCTGTTCTGATTGCGGCTCGTCATCCTCTGTTTGTGGCAAAGGGGACCTATAACTTTTTTCAAAGTCATGCTCTTTCTCCCCTTCCTTCTCTGCGGCCTCCTCCTTTGCAGTGCGCTCTGCTCGGGCTTTTTCCTCAGCCTCCTTTTTCCTCCTATCAACCAATTGTTGCATCTTCAACCAGGCCTCTTCCTTCTTGTGCTTTCCTTTGGATTTACTAGACCCAACTTACAAATCTGAGGAGGTACGACACTCTATTGGCCAACGCTCAAGGACCGATGTGATTGCATCGTCTATCACAAGGTATGGAAGATCATACCACTTATGCTTAGGGTCCTTCCATGCCTACATGGAGGCACAATGGAAGTTCAATTTGAACTCCACATATCTCGACAACTACTCGAAGACAGTTGGTGAGAGCTGCGGCTTGCAGTTTATCACGGCATGAATTCTTGCCTCCATTAGCACCCAAAATATCTTATTTTCCTTGACCCTTTTGGGATCCTTTGTGGCCCAGAGCGAAGAGAACTTCGCTGCTTCTAGAAGATCTGATGCGATCAGAGGAAACTGACTGTCCTCCAGTAATTCCCATTCAACCAGTACGATTGATAGCAGAAGCCGTGCATAATGGAAGGTCTTACTTTGGCCTTGTGCTTTTTTGTAGTTTACAAGGAAATCACTATAGAGGTAGCACGCCCAATTGAATTTTACACCCTCCACGTACTCAGCTGCTAATGACACAACTGGTGTTGACACTTCATCTGCATGACACTTCCTCATTATTTTCCCAGCTAGGATCTAGATGGCTACCTTAATTGTAGGGTTGTTTATGCTGGAAATTGAGTAGCCGCTCGGCTTCTTGACAAGATTAAACTTGTCATTCATTCACTCGGCGAGGTCATGCTTACCCATCTTTCCGTCAAATGCCTTAGCAAGATTCATCCCTAAGTGCAGTAGCAATGTGATCCTATGGATCAACATATCGGTGATCGGTATCAGTTCTCCTAACCATAGGCACCTGTCGTGCACCAAGCACAAAAATTGTTTGATCACTATCAAAGTGATGGGTGCATGGTTGTAATGCAGTACCCATAGCAGGTTTAGCAATCCTGCCCTTTCCACCCCTTTAATCCACAACCTCGACTCTAGAGTGGTGACACTAGAATATTTATAGAAGACGTGGGTCATAAATGTATCAGTCACCAAGTGGGGGAACCAGTCAGTATCCACCAAATCCCAATCCTCTAATGTCAAATGTGGCATGCGCACCAAGCACAGACCTTCGAATGTGATCTGGTCTCGCAGGAATGGTGTGTTAAGTAAACTTTTTCCCTCATCTGTGTCCTTCGGGATGTTCATCTTGCCTTGACACAGAGGGATGTATTCTGGTAACTTGGAAATAGGGTCTACCCCCTCAATATAGATATCCTCTGTGCCCATACCAGTGTCTTCCATGCCCTCATCGAATTCTAGGTCTACCACCTTGCATTTCTCCTGTGCGATAGGCTTCTCTTTCTTCTGGTGCTTTCTTGGGGACTCGTGCACCAGCTGTGTCACTTTACGCTTGTCTTTCTTTGTCTTAGGCCCCTCTTTTGGTAGAGTAGGCCTTGTCCTGGGAGACCTCGACAACTTTGGCACTTTTGCAGGCACCTCTACACTTACGACCTCAGGGGCAGCTCCCTCAGAGGCCATCGATTCTCCATCACTTGTGGTTTTCACGGGCATTGACATCAGGCTAGTAAGAAGCTCCTCGGTTGCTTTAGGCAATCTGTCAAACACTAAACTGGCCACCAAAGCCTCAAAACTCTCAGGGTTCATGTGAAACTGATAGCTTGACACCTTAATTCTCAACATGCAATTTTTTTTCGTTGGGCGACCATCTGTAATTTATAGGAAAATTCGAATTTGAATCCGATCGTTCCCCCCAAAATCAATTCATAAATGCTAGATTGGCGGAAGATTTTCAAAGATCTTTTGTTTAAATTCGGCCTTAAATGCCACCCCAACACTCCTATTAACCATTTTAGCACTGTCAAATAATGAACAGTGACCATAATGGTCACTTTCTGGCTGCCCTATGTAGTTGATCTTGCTATAGCGCAACTCCCCTCGTGCATCCACTGATTCTGTGATGTTCCTCCTTTCCACACTGTCCCCGCGTCGTGCAGTTCTACACCCGAGACAATGCAATTTATAGTCCTGTGCCTCCTTTCAACTACTTGGAGCACCAAGAATATGCTTCCATCATATAGTCATCTAGTCGGATCCTCAGTGTATGGCTTCAATTGACTGCCATTTACCTTCCCTGGAAATGGATCTCCATTCAACTTCACCCGCTGAACTGCTCCACCATCGGTAATCTCTTTGATGACATAGGGCCCCAGCCAATGCATCCAAAATTTTTTTGGAAGCTTATCAAACTTGCTATCATATAAAAACACTAAATCATTTACCTTGAAGGTGCATAGTTTGATGTGCTGATCGTGCCATGCCTTTTCACACTCCTTTTGAACTTACTTATGGATCCAGCCAAATATCTATCCTCTTCTAGCTCCTTCAGCTACGTGAGCCTCTCTTCTAGGGCTCTATGATCCACCATTCATGTGAATTCTGCTATGCACAGACTAGGAAAAATGTACTCCATCAGCATCACAACTTCTACACCATAAACCAATCTGAAAGGTGTTTGTCTAGTCAACTTTTTGCAAGTCGTTCTGTAAGCCCATAGTACCGTGGGTATAAACACATCCTAGTCATTTTTTTGTGCATTGCGAACCTTTGTCAGCACACTCTCAAATATCTTATTAAATGCTTCAACCGTCCCATTAGAATGCAGGTGATATGTCATACTCTTTTGCTGATAAACTTGGAATTCCTCCATCGAGGTTCTGATCATCTCATTAACATGAAAATCTTCAGGCAACCAAACCTAGTCAGTACATAGTCAAAGATGAACCTTGTTATTGTTTCCCCTATATAGTCCTTCACAGGCTATGCCTCCACACATCTGGTCAAATGCTTAGTTGCAATGATGATGTACCGTGCACTTGACTTCTTTCTAGAGGTTGAATTGGTCCTACAAAATCAATTGCCCACTTCTCAAATGGATGTAATGACTGCTGCAGATTCATAGGCAACTCATCCCTCTGTGATGGTCTGCCCATCCTTTGACATGCATTACATGCCTTACAATAAGCCTTTGAATCCTTATCAAGCATCAACCACCACAACCTAGTGAGTAAAATCTTTTGTGTTGTTGCTTTTCCTACATAATGTCCTCTCGCAGCTCCTCCATGAGCTTCAGTGAGGATGTTGCTTCATTCAAACTCAGGCACATAACGTCATAGTATTTCATCCGAGCCCATTTTATATAAGTGCCCTGCAATGATAGAAAAGCCTGCTGCGCACACAACCAACTCCTTCTTTTGTTGACTAGTATACCCCTCTCGAGCCATTCCTGTTGTGGGGAAGTGTATGATATCTTCAAAGTGATTATTTGCAACATGCACTGCAAAAAGCTGCGTGTTAGGGAGTCCTTCCTCCAAATTAATAGGCTCCTCTCCTATTTCAATGTGCGATAGATGATCTGGTCTGACATTCAATTGTCCTGGCTTCATAATAACTTCAAAATCATATTCTTGAAACAAAAACAACCATTTTCATATCTCCCCCCCTAACAGAGGCTTGTTAACGAAGTACTTCAATGCAGAATGGTCTATATACATCTTAAAGTGTCCACCTAGCAAGTAGTTTCTGAACTTCTAGAGCGTGTATACCATAGCCAAACCTTCGTGCTCTGTCGTTAAATAATTCTTCTAAGCTTTAGATAAATTCCTACTCACAAATGCTATAGGGTGATCCAACTCTCCCTCACCGACCTATGTAAGTACTTCCCCAAGCGTAATACATGACACGTCCACATGAACATGAAATTCCTTCTTCCAATCTGGGAAGACTAGGATTGGCGCGGTGACCATATTTTCCTTTAACACATCTAAGCTTTGTTGAAATTATTCATTCCAACAGAATTTAGCATCCTTATTTAGAAACTTCTCCATCTGCGCGGTAATCTGGGCATAAATCTTAATGAACTTTCTATAGTATCTCATATGCCCCAATGTTGCGCGAAGCTATTTCACACTTTTTGGTGCCTCTAAGTTAATTATAACTGCTATCTTAGCTCGGTTGACCATGAATCCTTCTCTGCACACCACATGGCCCAACAAGATTCCGAAAGGAACACAGAACAAACATTTCTTCAAATTGATCACGATCTCATACCTTCGGCATGTATCCAACATCAATCATACGCTGGATACAAGGCATTTCACCAGCCCAAACATCATCTAATCGTCAAATTATACCTCCAGAAACTTGTGAATGAAGTCCTTAAATGCCGCGATGACTACATGCCAAAAGATTGCTGGCGCGTTCTTCAGTACAAAAGGCATTACAATATACTGAAATCACCCCCACTCCGTGGTGAAGGTTGTCTTACTTCTATCCTCTTACACAATCTTGATCTGATGGTACCCTGAGAACCCATCCGTGAATGAATATTCTTCCTGTTCTCCTACATTATCCAACACTTCATCGGTGAAAGAAGTTGGAAAAGGACCATGCACAAAAGCGTCATTCAACTTCCTGAGATCTATGCATAACCTTTTTTCATCCTTCTACTTCTTTTCCTGAACTACTATTGGGCTCACCTAATCAGAATCTTCTACTAGTTCAATAATACTCGCTGCAAGCATTTTATCCAACTCTAAGAAAAATCGTTCTTTATACTTAGGATTGAGGCGGTAAGGCCTCTACTTGATCGACTTTGCATCCGGTTTCAACATAATTTTCATAACTCTCGGGTCCCCTATTTTCCCTTTCAACTTTGAAAACTTCGTAGGGAACAAGTCTTGATATTCGCAGAGCAATTCAATGACCTTATCTACTGTTGCATTATCCCAATAGTACCCAATCTTTGCAAATTTAGGCTCTGCCTCTGTCCTAATGTTCACTTGTCTTAGCGGCGCGGTGATATCTAGATTTTCAATTTGTGGTCCTTCAACTTCACGGTGACCTTTAGTCTCTGGGATATTAATGTTCCTTGGATCTTCATCTTCTTCTTATGCAGTCACATTGTAGCACTCCAGTGTGTGGCATAGCTAGGTGGTCCAATCTAGTTGAGTTAAGTCCAAGGATTCTTGCAGTACTTTGAAGATTGTGATGCAGGAGCATCAAGACCATTTTTTTCATTGTAAACATGTGATTAAAGGGGGTGTGACAATTGTTAATATTTTATTAATTAATTTGTTATTTTTAATAAAATAGGAGAAAGTGAGGATTTTGTAAATATTCTTTTAAGGAATATGAGAGAAAATAGAGTTAGAATTAATGAGGGAGCCTAAGTTGGAATTAGTTTCTAAGTCTTAGGGATGAGAATCTATCTTTTAGGGATGTTGAGAGATTTAGGGATTTGTTGAGATACTAAGGGGATTGAGCATTTAATTAAATCATTTTTTTTAAAATTGTATAAAGGGGTTTGAAAGAGAAAAGTGTGAGGAGTGAGTGTGAGAAGTAAGGAAGGGTTCTCCTTGAGAGCCTTCTGGCAGTTTGTAAAAGGGCCATGGATTTGCATATCTGGCCATGAATGTACTTGTTGTGTATGCTTGTTTATGTAAATATGAATATGTGAATTTAGTCATGAATGAACTTGTTTTTCCTTAATGAATTCTGAGATGAGTGTGCTGATGGCTCTTATTTTCCTATGCGCTATAATCATGTATATTAATCGTTAAAGGCTTGAATTCCGGTTGCGTGTATGCCTCTGTCTATACAAGACTTCTAGAGACTTTATTCATTGACTATAATGGATTTACAAAATTAAAGCGATCTTGAAATTTCAATGGCGCATATGGTTCAATATCATAGTATTCTTGCGATCCTCGTTTGATGGCTTTAGCGAAGGGAAAAATCTTTGACCATACACCTCAATCTTGTGGATATAATATATAGCGGCGTGGTGCTTTGTTCATAGAACCTGTGGCAAAGGGAGTACAGCGTAACAGAGTGTTGTAGTTTAAAACCTGAATATATATGTTATACGGATGGGGATCTAATATCATTTAATCGTGACAATCACATGATTCTGTCCGAGATCCCACAGGAGTGCTTAGACCTCTCGCTTGATTATATGTTCTTCATAGTATATGGTCTTCATATTATATTTATTCAGCGTTGGAGCTCCAGCTCTGTCGACGGCCAAGAAAAATTAACACGATTGCTAAGTTTGCAGCGAATACAGGTTTCTGGTTCATAATAAAAGGGACTCCGAAGGAGCTTCAATGGCATCGCATTAACCGGTGAAATGCAGCCACGGACATAGTAAAGGCTGTGTCAATCCACAGATTTGAAGGGGAAGGATCATCGTTTGACAATTGTGATATATATACATATTCGTATAGAGCAGTGCAGTATATATGTATGCGATTTCATCCATAACCTGTGGTTTGTGCTTGTCACCAGGACCGTGGACTCAAATGAAGAACCCATCTATATATTGGTGTCTATCACCGAGACAGCAAAGTTAACAATTGTGTCGATAATAAGGTTATCGGGTCCAACATAGAAGCCATTGCGATCGCCGGTATGTATAATTGACTAATGATAAAGACATCGGATTTGTTTTGCGGAGGTGGAGCAGTGGATAGTTAATTCAACCACTGCATATGAGAGTTCTCTATCAGAACGTCGATTGCATGATTCAGAATGAGACCTTGAGTTGAGGAGCGATATATTCAATTCCGGTAGTCTATATATAAAAAGGCTTAAAGCTGAAGACGTTGGCACAGCAAAGGCTCGGAGTGGAGTGAATTAATACAACTCAAGTTTGAAGTGCATCGGATCCAGAGATTTTGCGTCGGCGCTATTGAACTGGCGATAATTAAATGACATTCATCCTGGGAAATGGCAATTTCCAATTGAGATCGCATCGGAGCGGTTGTTAAACGACCATATATCACGCGGGTTTGGAGGTGACTATGGTTAGTTTTGGCGTTGAGATCGAGGTTTGAAGCCATGCAAAGTTAACTAAAGTCACAACATAACAAAGTTCTGGAGAGCCTGTTTGTTTGGGCAATTGCATATACAACGAAATTTGGGTTTTGAGCTACCCGAACTACGGGACAGGCGCCACAGTATGAGGCCACATGTAATCATATATGAAATGCGAATTATGTATATGCGCTTTATCTATGGTAAGCCAATACATGTATTCGATGCTCCATATTTTGTTTAAAATAAAGGCTATACATATATGCTCGAGATTTGTTTAGAGTAATAAGAGCCAGCCTCTAACCTACGTTGGTAGCAAAGAAAGGGGAGGTTTTGGTGTGGATGTGCGTAGTGAATACATATATATATTTATAGAATGCGCATGGCCATTCTTAAATTGTGCGTAAGTCCAATTTCAATATGTGTCTTTTAAGGGCGCTGTTATAAATCATGAGATTATAAATTGCCATGAACCAAGCTTTTATATGTTTGATTGTCAGTGATCCTGGTAGTTGTGGCCTGGGAGAGGCCTGGGCTTCATCATTTTTGGTATCAGAGCCAGAATAGTTCTGGTTGAAGATTCAAGTTTTTTTTAAGTTCAGTTAATTGCATGTGATGAATATTGCCGCATACATAATTGCAAGTAAACATGATTACAGTGAAGGAAATTACAGAGGCGAATGAAGGATGAGATCAGGCAGGGGAGATGATTTTTTTTTGATTTGAAATTTATGATTGAGGTTTATGGTTGTAGAGAAGACGATGGCATTGAACCTGGCATTCAGCTAAAGGCTGAATGAGGAGGACAATTGTAGTGTCCTGAAGAAGAAGGTAAGTTGAAGAGATAGCCTGAAGAAAGCAGAGAGAGTGCTCGAAAGGTTCCAGAGGCAGTGAACCAAGTACTTACCAAAACACTGAGTGAGGAGATCTTGGTGAGGTAAGTGGCGGCAAGACAGGAGAGCTTGTTGCAGAGGCTAGTGCAACTCATGGCAAGTGAGAAGATGATCATGGAGGATCAAAGAAGAGGTTCAGAGGAATGCCACAGCAATGAGATGACTGCAGAAGATAGAGAAAGAGAGATTGCAGTAATGAAAGTGCAATTGCAGGTACTAGAGGAATGGCTGCAAGAGCAGGAAAACCAAAATATAGGATGGATCTTTCCACTAAAGGGAAAGAAAGTGAAGTGGCAGAAGCTACAACAGAAAAGAGATCAACAGATAAACATGGAGTTAATGGAAGAGCTGAAGAAACTCGAACAGATGATGGATGTACAATTGACATGTGAAGAACTCAGAGCAGCTGAGTTGGAAAAGGAGGAGGAGATCATTGATGATTTCTTGAACTATTGGGCAGATCCAGATCAGCTGGATAATATAAACTCTTGTGTTTTTATAGCTGACAGTTGTGATGTGATTACAGGTTTTGTTGAAGAGGAAGTTCATGTGAATAAAGAAGATGATCAGCTGGAAGAGCTGGTATATGAACCAACGGTTAAGGTTGTTGAAACTTGTAGTTTTCAAACTGACAAGGTGTGTATGCATGCAGGGACTGTAAGTGATGGTGATGTTATGCTTCAGCAATGTTACAAGGAAATTGCATTGCTAGAATATTTGTTGGAAAATTCGGAGTATGATAGAGAGATGGCAGAAGAAAGAGTTCAGTACAGTGAACGAGTGCAGAAAGATACCATGGAAGTAGATGATGTGGGAAAAATACTGGTTGATAGTCTTGAGAATTCTTCAGAGGATTCTTTGGGCAAAGAGAAACAACCTAATGAAGTGCTGGCAAAGGAGGATAAGGCACTGATGCCTTCTGATTTTTATTCTAACAAGTGTTTTGTGAATGCAGGTATTGTTGTAGAACATTTGACTCAATTGAGAAGTCAAATGAAGGAAGAAGAAGTTTTCTGTTCCAGAAGACAAGAGGGTATGGATGATTGGGTGGTGGTAAGAAATGAGAAAGTCAGAACAGAAACAAGCAAAGAAGCAAGAAGTCAGCAAGTGACAATACCGATAGAGAGAGTAAAAACTGAGCAAGCCGTCTTAGCTCAGCAAGCAAATCAACAACTGGGAGATTTATTGGATCAAGAGATTGAAAGTATCAGAAAAATGATGACGAAAGAATCCCGGAAAAGACCAGCAGTAGCAAGACAAAGGAGAAGCAGCAAAAGAAAGACAACAGAAAATTGTGAAAGCCTAGTTAGTGGAGCGATGCAACATAAAGTGGGAAAGCCTGAAAGAGAAGCAATAGCAAGTGGAAAGTTACAACACAAGATATGGGATCCAGGCATACACAGATCCGAACACATGATCAGGCGATCATGTTTAGTTTAACGTTGGGAGTCTGATGCAGGAGCATCAAGACCATTTTTTTCATTGTAAACATGTGATTAAAGGGGGTGTGACAATTGTTAATATCTTATTAATTAATTTGTTAGTTTTAATAAAATAGGAGAAAGTGAGGATTTTGTAAATATTCTTTTAAGGAATATGAGAGAAAATAGAGTTAGAATTAATGAGGGAGCCTAAGTTGGAATTAGTTTCTAAGTCTTAGCGATGAGAATCTATCTTTTAGGGATGTTGAGAGATTTAGGGATTTGTTGAGATACTAAGGGGATTGAGCATTTAATTAAATCATTTTTTTTAAAATTGTATAAAGGGGTTTGAAAGAGAAAAGTGTGAGGAGTGAGTATGAGAAGTAAGGAAGGGTTCTCCTTGAGAGCCTTCTAGCAGTTTGTAAAAGGGCCATGGATTTGCATATCTGGCCATGAATATACTTGTTGTGTATGCTTGTTTATGTAAATATGAATATGTGAATTCAGTCATGAATGAACTTGTTTTGCCTTAATGAATTCTGAGATGAGTGTGCTGATGGCTCTTATTTTCCTATTCGCTATAATCATGTATATTAATCATTAAAGGCTTGAATTCAGGTTGCGTGTATGCCTCTGTCTATACAAGACTTCTAGAGACTTTATTCATTGACTGTAATGGATTTACAAAATTAAAGCGATCTTGAAATTTCAATGGCGCATATGGTTCAATATCATAGTATTCTTGCGATCCTCGTTTGATGGCTTTAGCGAAGGGAAAAGTCTTTGACCATACACCTCAATCTTGTGGCTATAATATATAGCGGTGTGGTGCTCTGTTCATACAACCTGTGGCAAAGGGAGTATAGCGTAACAGAGTGCTGTAGTTTAAAACCTGAATATATATGTTATACGGATGGGAATCTAATATCATTTAACCGTGACAATCGCGTGATTCTGTCCGAGATCCCACAGGAGCGCTTAGACCTCTCGCTTGATTATATGTTCTCCATAGTATATGGTCTTCATATTATATTTATTCAGCATTGGAGCTCCAGCTCTGTCGACGGCCAAGCAAAATTAACACGATTGCTAAGTTTGCAGCGAATACAGGTTTCTGGTTCATAATAAAAGGGACTCCGAAGGAGCTTCAATGGCATCGCATTGACCGGTGAAATGCAGCCACGTACATATTAAAGGCTGTGTCAATCCGCAGATTCGAAGGGGAAGGATCATCGTTTGACAATTGTGATATATATACATATTGGTATAGAGCAGTGCGGTATATATGTATGCGATTTCATCCATAACCTGTGGTTTGTGCTTGTCACCAGGACCGCGGACTCAAATGAAGAACCCATATATATATTGGTGTCTATCGTCGAGACAACAAAGTTAACAATTGTGTCGATAATAAGGGTATCGGGTCCAACATAGAAGCCATTGCGATCGCCGATATGTATAATTGACTAATGATAAAGACATCGGATCTATTTTGCGGAGGTGGAGCAGTGGATAGTTAATTCAACCACTGCATATGAGAGTTCTCTATCAGAATGCCGATTGCATGATTCAGAACGAGACCTTGAGTTGAGGAGCGATATATTCAATTCCGGTAGTCTATATATAAAAAGGCTTAAAGCTGAAGACGTTGGCACAACAAAGGCTCGGAGCGGAGTGAATTAATACAACTCAAGTTTGAAGTACATCGGATCCGGAGATTTTGCGTCGGCGCTATTGAACTGGCGATAATCAAATGACATTCATCCTGGGAAATGACAATTTCCAATTGAGATCGCATCGGAGCGGTTGTTAAACGACCATATATCACGCGGGTTTGGAGGTGACTGTGGTTAGTTTCGGCGTTGAGATCGAGGTTTGAAGCCATGCAAAGTTAACTGAAGTCACAACATAACAAAGTTCTGGAGAGCCTGTTTGTTTGGGCAATTGCATATACAACGAAATTCGGGTTTTGAGCTACCCGAACTGCGGGACAAGCGCCACAGTATGAGGCCGCATGTAATCATATATGCAATGCGAATTATGTATATGCGCTTTATCTATGGTAAGCCAATACATGTATTCGATGCTCCATATTTTGTTTAAAATAAAGGCTATACATATATCCTCGAGATTTGTTTAGAGTAATAAGAGCCAGCCTCTAACCTGCGCTGGTAGCAAAGAAAGGGGAGGTTTTGGTGTGGATGTGCATAGTGAAGACATATATAGATTTATTGAATGCGCATGGCCATTCTTAAATTGTACGTAAGTCCAATTTCAATATCTGTCTTTTAAGGGCGCTGTTATAAATCATGAGATTATAAATTGCCATGAACCAAGCTTTTATATGTTTGATTGTCAGTGATCCTGGTAGTTGTGGCCTGGGGGAGGCCTGGGCTTCATCAGATTGCTGCCTTGACTTCCTTTAATACCTCATCAATACTTTCAAACCCATCCTCAAAGCTAAACTTCATCAAGAATCATTTTTGCAAAATGTCCCATTCTTCAATGCCATGGAGAAGCTCTATTTCCAAGAACCAATTCATCGGTATTACATCCAAAGTATGACAAAATAGATGCATCCATTCAGGCTGAGGCTTTGCTCCATAAAACTTAGTCCACTTGGTCAGGTGATTGCGTGGATCATCCCTTCCATCATATTTCTCTGTTAGCCGCACTTGTTGGTGACAAAACCGTAATATCATCATCTTTCTGTACACGCACCAATCATCAAAACTCTCTTTGTGCTTACCCCACCATCTCACGAGCATAGCGTGTAACGTCCAATCCAAGGCCTCGAAGTGTTACTTCTGTAGCACTTTCCCTTTGAATGCATCCAAAAATCTATTGACATCAGTTAAACCATCATAGTAACGCAAAATTCTTACATCGAATGATACACAGCCCAAGAACTTGGTCATCATGTTACAACGCAGTGTAGATACTTCATGCAGTCGTTTCTGCCAATGCTCCAACTCCTCATCTGAATCTGATGTGAAGGAACTTTCACAGTCCCAGGTAATGCGTCCATCTGTTGTTGGATTCTCCCAATCCTAATCTCATGCTGTTATCTTGTAAATATGGTCCAAATCATCATCGCTTTCATAATCCGGAATAGTTCAGTATAGTGCGTCCTTTTGCAGGGTCTAGGGGTACTACTACATGGAGAGCTTTCTTCTCAAATATCATCTTCTGCTTCTTCAAATTGCTTACCCCATTCATGTCACTAGCTCAACAAATCCCAAGGAGCACAGGGTAGGGATTATTGTCATCCACAATCTTATCACTTCAAAATCAACCGATGCGCTCACACCCTCAATATCAACCGTCACTTCCTGTAATCTTCCACGGGGATGATATTTTGCTCATTTTCCATTCTTAACTGAATTGAAGACCACTGCAGTGCAGGTCTCCCCATCCTCTCCCATGTCTGTTTAGGAAAAACATTCCCGTCTGACCCCAGATCTAGAATAACTTGATCCATCTCATATTCTCCTATCTTCGCAGTGAGGCTCATCTCATGCCCTGTTCTTTCCTTATGCTTACCAATCTTCCTGAATACGCATGGTTCGTCAAGAGTGTTTTCTTTTCCAGTGCACTTACTTACTAGCTCCTGTAGTCCTTTCACAACCTTGCTATCCCGCAACAGCTTCATATAGGTCTCCATGAAAGTAATAAGTATGGAAGGGTCCATCTCTTCAGTTGGATTATCCTCACTTTCTGAGGTAGAGGCCTCAGCGAAGCTTTTCTTTGCTTCCATAAATGTTTCCCTTGTGCGCTTTAGATCAAACCGAAGCTCCTTTTTTGGAACTTTGTGGACCCATTCACCTTCTTCAGGTTGCTTCCCCTTATCTTCACCAGTCGTCATTCCACTCTGCAGCACAATATTTACCTTAGGATCCTCCTCGAGAGGCTCAAACCTCATCATCTATAGGTTCTGAGTCGGCTACTGAGGTTGCGCCCCCTTTTTGCATATCTTAGCTAATAATACAAGACAATCCTCTGTCGCATGGTCAAACTGAGTACAATATCTGCATGACAGACGTTTCGAGTTCATGCAATCTCACTCGTAGTGTCCTGGTCCTCCAAAGTTGTGACAAATGACCTCTCCTCGATCTCTACTAGGTCCTCCTCCACCTCAGCCTCACTTGCACCCCTCATATTCACCTCACGCTCCCCTAGTACCTTGGTCTAGAGGCCAGCATTCTTCCTGCACCCTATATTTGGGTGTTCTATTCATCATTAGCTCATAACTACAGAAATTATGCTCATCATGTTTCACCGATTGACAGAAGTTGTAGAAAAAATTTTGCAGTGTCTGTACAAATTTCTGCAGCGAATGGCAATTTTCTTTCACATGTTTTCCAGCTACCTGACAGATAGCACACCATAGTGTGGGCCCTGTACTTGGCCCAAATTCAGCTTCCGGCCTCTGAGGTATTGGCCCCCCTGTTGCAGCATAATTCACAAATATTGAACAATGATCGTTTTCATGCCCCTGACTTTTGCACTTCAGGCACCAAACTTCTTCACCCACCTCTGGCCGAACTGTTCTATCTTTCTTCAGACTCTAAAATTCTAGGCATAGGTTCTACAACTGTGCGTGAATTTGCTAAACCCATAAATTAGCATCTTGCTTCGGTGTCTCATGCATTCTCATTGCAATCTCCAGGGCTTCTGCCTAGGTTCCAATATTTTTCTGTGACAAACCAACCCTTAGATGAGGTACGAACAAAGCCACAAACCATTTGTGGTGCTTCCCATCTATAAGATTCATGTTGGCTTCACGGATTGTGCACTTCAACTTATGATCCAAATCCCAAGGTGTCTCACCAGGCTTCATCATGATCTCCTTGAATCCCATAATTGATTGAGCTTCAGATTTGGGCCTGCCTTATTTAGCGCGGTCTGAATATCTGCTAATGAAGCCATTATGTTATCAGTGCAGTACTTAATGTACCATGTTAGTGCGCATTCTTGCAAAGAAGTAACAAAAGTTGCTTTCTTCATCTCATTATTTGTATTACCCTGAGCTCCCTATACGACCTTCGCGACAAACCAAAATTAGTCCGGGTCCTCAGTTCCTTACCCCTTGAATACATGCAATTTTATTGAATTTGCCATATTGGATGGTGGTGGTGGTGTGGGTAAAGGCGTATGCGGTGGAGGTGAAGATGGAGGTGGTGTGGGTGGATGGGGTATTCACGGTAACCCTTATCTTATCAGTTGAACCATGTTCTGCGGAGAAGCCAGTGTTGCTTCCTCGTTGTCACTTAGAGGAGGTCCAATCAATGGGCTATATTCAGGGCCTGTGTTCCCTCTATCCTTGAAGATCTTTCCACTTCATGTAATTCCAAACATCAAGGTAGCTGCATAACCCACTTTTCACACAAGAGCTTCTTAATCCAAGTATTTAAATACCTTAAATACTTACCTCATGGTCCCTTGAAGAAGTGGTGCTCTGCTTCACTGTAACTGACCGAAGTATTGACTGAAAACTCTGTCACGAATCCTCTTATGATATGATCGAGTCAATGATCGGTAACGTGTGTGATCTTATCTTCAGAGGCTTCTAATCTCCGCACTAACTCTGGGGTCTAGACTATTGGACTCTCAAGGCTCCACCTTCCTTGGCTGTCTACCAATTTCGCGATCCACTAGTATAATTCAACTAGGAAGGAACATAAGAAGATTTCATGTATCTCTGTGTACAAATATCTGTCCAACCACTGTTCTTTTGCCAATTGCAAATTCCTGTTATCTTGAGCCTCAAATTCATGGATCTTTTTATCAAAAAAGTCTTTGATCTCCTTCTTAATTGGATTCTAGTGATGCGACATCACACATCTCATTATGTAGATCCTCGTCGTGACAATGGAACCATTTGTTGGTGTGATGGGCCGTGACCCAGGTTCAACATTAATTAGCCAAGCAAATCCCTACATTATTGTCCCTTTTGGCATTAATCCGTGGATGCGAATTGAAGTCTCACTTGAAATAGTATAGGGGGATGCAGGAACCAAGTTTCCACACCCATAGATGGTAGTGATGTCATTTTATACCCTAACCCTTCCTTTGCGCAGATCGATAAGCCTTTTAGAGATTATCGGTATACTCCTATTAGTCATCCTCTAGACCTCTGCGAAGGTCTATGATTGTCCTTCACATACCCTAGATAGGTGGATGAGACACTTACGTGCCTCTATAACTACTCTTACTTCCGTAATTACCCAGATTGGCTTAAGTATCTGATAACTTCAACATGAATTAAGGCGATCTTTGCGTAAACATATATTCTTACTTGCATTCGTATAACAAAGCAAAACATATGGATTCGCACGTCAATACAACATTAAACCCCAAGTATTCATCATAACATAATCATATGCATTTATAAGAGAAGTTGAATAGATCATACAAAGATAATTCTAGAATAATTCTCTTTATTGATACTTCAGATCTTCCTTATAGACTCTGATCGCCTTGTGCACACAACTGTAGGGGTCCGCACACTCAGTTACAGATAATTTGCAGAGCCTCTTTCCTACACTAAGACTCTTCACTTTTAGCTCTCACAGACCCATTACATTCATTAATGACTCAAAAAATATTAATACTAAATGGCCTTAGACTCTTCTAAGACTTCCCTTTTTATACAATCCCATGGTCCGCGGACCATGGGTAGATCTCCTACAGTTAACATGAGTTACATAAACTAAGGGCGAAAACCCTCTATGACATTTCACATATTTGTGCTCTGTGACCACAAAATGCAGATACGTTACACTTCTTATACACAAAATTGGGGTTTCTGCCCCAAAACTTGGGCTTTTAACCACAAAATTGACCCAAGGGGACTAGTTCCCAACACGAAGTATAAAGGGACATATTTTTTGGCTTAGGAAGAAGCATTTTGGAGAAAGAGAATTTTGTGTACATGGATAAAAAAGAAGATGAAAATACCATATCATTTTTTCCATAGTTAAGGAAGGGAAATAATACTATAGTGGAGATAAAAAAATTATATGGCACTAAATATTTAGGGCTTGTGGTGATAACTATCATAGAAACATCATACACAACAAAATATGTTTGTAGCATGCAAGAGAAAACATAGTAGAATTAATGGACATGATTCCAAACTTCAACAAAGTAGTAAGAATTAAACATAATGATGACATCATGGATCCAGGTAATGAATAGTTAAAGGTGTTGAAAATGCAATTCCTCATTTAATTTTGTCCTTGAATTAAATTAGGAATAAAATTATAATTCCACATCATAATACAACTTATACGAGTTAAATAAGTTAAATTGACTTAATTGACTTAGTTAATTCGAGTTGAGGGTCTAACTTGAGTCATGTAGAGCGTATCCTACATTATAGGATCCGTGGTTGAGTTTATTTTGAGTTGCAATTAATTAATTCAATTTAGCTAAGTTAAAGTCAGTTAAACTATTCCAACTGATGTAGGAATTAGTAAGAGGTTAGACAATGGGGTGCTCCTTCATGTGTTCAACCAATTAACTTACTATTCACTTATAAATCCTTCATGCATGTGAGATCTAAGAGTTACGGAGTTGATATTGGAGTTCAAGGGAAGTGTACTATCAATTGTATAATCATCCAAATTGCACAGGTGGTGCACCGATTCAGAGGAAGGCATATGAGGATAGCACAACTCATATTGAGGAATTTCCCTAATTAATAAGGGGCTAATTCCCAAGGAAACAACACAAGGAAATAGGGACTTGGGAAAGCAGAAAATTTGTTAAGTATTGGCCTAGGCTTATCTAGGAAGCTGTGAGACAGATAGAGATAGTGCACAGGTTGATTGGGCTTGATCAAATCATTGTAATATTCTCATATTTTATGATTGAAGCAATCTACAATAGCATGGGTTTTTAGTTGTGTGGCTTTTCCCATGAAATCATTGTGTAATGTGTTGATTGAATTCTTTCTCTTGTATTCTTTGTGAATTAGCTATAGTTTAATTGTTTCAGCTATGCGTAGAGTATATTCAAGTCTTTTGTTTTATAAAATTACATAAACAATTTGAATCTACAAGGATTTTCTACAAAAGGTAGTAATAAATTATTTTCAATGGACAAGGTAGTAGGGATAGAAGGGTGGTCATAACCAACATTCCAAAGGTTGATAATCCTCATACACTTTATTTTGGTTAGAAGGATCCCATTATGAAATAGAAAAATTAATTTCTAGGAGAATGAAGATTAAATCATCAGACACCATTGTTAAGGAGAAATTACAATAAAATATTTTTTATTTTTATTTTTATTTTGTAGAATTTGTTATTTTTATTTTTATTTTGTAGAAGCTTCTCAAGCATCATTAATTTCTGTTGAAGATAAAATAATTCCTTTATACATCATAAAATTATACCTATCCCAGTGTTGTAATTGCATGAGCTAGAAATACTCAAGATTGCTCATGATTCATGTTGGATTTAAAATCTCATTGGTAAAGTAAATATATGAGTGCTACACTATTATTTTTGTAGATTCAATAAATGGGCCAACATAAAATTTCTTTAACCACACAAAGAGGCTTAGAGGCTTAGGTAAGGATGCCCTCTTTTCCCCTTATTATTTTCCTTGATGTTTTAAAGTTCAGTACGAATATTAAGAAGCTCAAAGAATAAGTTAAAATGAAGATAATAAAAGTTTCTAAGGATATCTCAATTACCCACTATTTTTGGATGATGTGTTTCTCTTTGGAAATAGTTTTATAAGGGAAGACATGATTTTGGATAGAAGTATCCATCTTTTTGTCTCTTTAATAAGTATGCAAATAAAATCTAAAAATTATACCTTAATTTCCCACAGGTTAGAGGAACAATAGATCCATCTCATTAATATATATTTTCCCTTTCAATTAAGAAGTTTTAAAGAAAACATCAAATGACTTGGTTTTAAACTGAAGGATGATGAATATTTGGTAATTACTTGGGGCCTCCGGGAATATTTTAGCTCAATTTAATTTAGTTTTTCAAATATCTTCTTATGTAGCTTATGTATATGTTTAGTTATTAATTGTTTATTTTGCAACTATTAGAGAGAGACATTTGTATATACATATATTTAGAATTGAAGAGCATTCACACAAGTGGAACATTCAACAAGCAACACATGAAGACACTATATATAAGTGGAAACCCATAACCGGAGAAAACCATGAATTTTTGGTGTGAAGGCAAGCTCCTACTCCCCTATTACATCAAATTTTAAGTAGTTTCCAACCTACAGGAGGTTGCTACCTCAAGGTTGTTCCAACTCCATAAAATTTTCTACATGATACAACCCACAAGAGTCTCCTACCCACCTCCTACCTCAGCAACCTACAACCTATTCTTTATAAAGCTACAACTTGAAAGGAGACCAGAATATCCCAATCACAATATAAAATAAAGTTTGCTAGTTAATGTGATATTAATTTCTTCCCTCACTCTTCTTTAACTTTGTTCCTCTTTTGCTACTTTTCTCTTTTCCTTCTCACCATAATGCTACTCATGAATGCTCTCATACAATCTTATCAACACCAAAAAGTTCTTGTTCTCATTTAACAATGCATATTTATAAGCATAGTTTATTGACAGTTTGTGTTCTATGTAGGTATATGAAATGATGAGCTGTCTCTTGGTCTTCTAATGTTGTTCACAATCTGCCTCTTTATTTTGAAATATGAAATTCAATATTTTGTAATATAAAGTAGAGATAAAAATATACAATCCAACAACAATGATTACAAAAGACAAATCTTGAAAACTTTTCAGATTTGTATTAGCAACATTTTTCAGATTTGTACCAGCCACATGTTAATGCCTTTGAAAGTTCTTCTATAATATCTTTAACATGGACAACATGAGGATTCATGAGTTTCATGAATTGTAATATAGTATATTGTTGTAGAAGTGATTATGTTTAATAAAAAAATACATTATCCAACTCATGTCTCAATATATCATGTGCCATTTTTCATTTTAATTGTAAGCCATATATCAAGATAACCAATCAACATAGTTAACAATGATCATCCTTCAACAATGATAAACATAGTTAACAATGATCAACTTTTGCGCTTCACATTGTAGAATATGAAATGACTTACTATGTGAGCTAGAAATTGCTGCAAATCTCATATATATTAATTGAACAATTAACTACATTCTTATATAGTAAAATTATTAGTAAAATTACCTGAAACAAATCTAATGACACTAAAGCTAATTTCCAGTAAAATCTGCTGAATAATTTGCCAGCAATTTGTATAACAATAAACATTAACACAATTGACATCAATCAGATTAATGACATCAATGCCAACATTGTCAACATTCTCCCCCTTTGGCATTGATGAAAAAACTTTTTTTTGGCTTCATTTATCTTTCTAACATCTCCCAATTTAACATCAATGACATTCTTGCTATAAATTTTGTAAGGAAATATGAACAATGTTTGCATTGACTTATCTACCCACTATGTCTATCTTGAATTCATAATTGATAACACCTTAGGACCTTTGCATCCACCAAGAACAAACAATAAACTTAGGCCTGCAATCAAATTTCTGATAATTAATTGTAGAGTGAAATTAGGACACAAAACCTAATTCAAAAGACACACCCTCAATTAAAGAACAATACCTATATTACATATACCAACAACATTGTGCAGTTTTCCATATACCATTCTATAACATTCTCAACCAAAATATATATCATATTTATCAACGTTCTCAACAATTGCATTATCATATATATCATATATATCACCATTCTCGAGAACAAAAAAATATATCATATTCAACATTCTCAACAATCATCAAGTGTTAACCGGTGCTGCCAATGTATTGATTTCTTGAACTCTTTATCTAAGTTTGTTTGTCATTGAATAAGGATTTTTTTCCTGCTGCAATAAAGAAATTTTTTCCATAATAATGCTGTTCCACAATGAACAGTGATCCATGATTATCCATGATTAACGCTCTCGATGATATAAATCTCCATGAATAAACGCTGCTTCGTAAGGGACGCTCTCCCTGAATGAATGATACTCCATTATGAACGCTGCTTCATGATATAAGTCTCTAAACCGAGATATATTAACGCAAAACCAAGCTATATTATATTGATGATGCCATGATATAAGTCTCCAAACCAAGATATTAATGATGCATAGTATAAAGCACTGCAAACAATATGTCGTAGTATTTGAGGCTCTCCAACGAATTCACACTACAAACAATACGTTGCATAAAACCAAACCATATCTACACGTTGTATTAAAGCACTATTTGTAATAATGGTTATTCCCTGGTCCTCTGGTCCTTAACAGATTGCAAATATTGTAAAGTTGTCCTTAAGGCATTGTAAATCACATCAATTGGTACTGCAAACATTGTCTTCAACGCACTCAACACACTATAAAACATTCCTCAATGTACTACAAATTCATGCCATAGTAACCGTGGGCAACGATTCAACTATCAAATTAAGAGGCAATAAAACTTATCAAGATATCATTGCAACAAACACATGAAAATTTCTCTTTCCTAAACTCAACGGTCATGGCTTAGTTTAGGGCATAAAACCCTAACTTCAATGTAACATCCAATATAGTGATTTAATTAGGAATATATATAATGTATCTCTATTTATAATGGAAGACAAATACATAGCAGCTGCTACTTGTTGTACACAAGTTTTGTGGTGAAACAAAGTCTACAAGATATGAAGGTAACTTTCAATGAACCAATATATATTAAATGTGACAATACTAGTAGAATAAGCATATCAAATAATCCAATGATCCATTCAAAGACTAAACATATATGCATAAAGCACGAATAAATTATCACTTCCACAGAGCATAGTGAAGTTGGAATACATATCCACAATAGAGAAGATGACATACATATTTACTAAGCCACTATAAAGAGAGCCTTTTGAATATTTGAAGAAACAATTAGGGATGATCATTACATGTTCTTCTCACTAGTTTGACTTAAAAAGAAGAGCCTCAAATACAATAGAGAATATGAAAAGGAATGCACTATCTAAGGGGGAGACTCTACCAGAGAAACTAGAAAAGAAGAGGACCAAGAAGCATAGGATAGTGTCAAGAATCAAAAGTGTATGGAAAATATAAGGAACATAGGAACAACCTACAATTGCAATATCAAGCCATATTCTTGATGAAAAGACAACATTAATCAGGTTTATCATTTTGAGGTTCATTCTTTGATACAATTTTTTTTATGCAAAAATGTATATATAACATGTAAATAATCATTCTCAAATATACATAATCTAGTTTAACATTTGCATATTTAGTCAAAACTTGTTGAAGATGAGCTTAGCTCAATGTATATTTGTATCATTAGAATTTCTCAAAATTCCTCATAGTCTCAAGAATATGAATATGTATTACTATGCATCAAAGTATATTATGTTAACTCATGTATTTAGCTAACATTCTTTGATTTATGAATAAAGGAAATCCAAAGACTTCTTCAAATATGCATAGTGAAAGAAAATGTGTTGACCCCAAGCTAAGATGAGCATAATTTATACATCAAAAAGTGTCATGTTTGGTTTCTTAAAGCCTCCATCATGAATTTGCAAAGTCCTAATGAAGACACATACATACATTGGAGTTGAATTCATATGAAATGAATACATCTAGTTTCTGTCCAACATCTAAACTATCACAAAGAAATCAATCAAAGTTAGAGATAAAGTCAAAGCACAATGCTAAGTCGACTTGTATCATGAAGAAAACCATCAAATTGGTTCTATGGAGAAGACCAACATTTCATAAAACTATGCAAGTAGTATGTATCTATCATTAGCAAGGAGTAAGCCATTATATATTCTATATCTATATATATATATATATATATATATATATATATATATATATATATATATATATATATATATTTTGATGCTATATTTATGACCTATACTCAAGTATACAAATGATGAATGTAAAAATTTTGAAGTGTATTTTCTATCAAATGAAGAAGACCCTTAAAATACAATCAACAATATTCTTGGACAAAATCAAATGTTAGTCAAATGGAAGGCCATTGCCTCATAAAATTAACAAGCATCACCAAAATTTTAAGGATGGAAATTTATTTTAAAGTTTAGAAACCTTGGTGAATCTCACTAGTAAATAATATGCAATTTGTAAAATGTTTGGCAATGTTTTTGTAAAAGTATTCAAATTTCTAATAATTTTAAATAGTCTATATAAAAAAAAATTGGTGATTTTTAAGGTAAACAAATTATACTATAAAATTTGGGTGAGTAATTTTTATACAAAATGGAAATTAACAATTTTGTTTTTGGAAAAAGCATGGAAAATTAGCCCACTTGCAAATATTAGCCCCTAAATTTTCCCTCACAAGCATAGCCTCATAAATGACCTTATGTGAATTATTAAGACAAAGACAAAGAAATGCTTTAGTCAAATCCAAGCACATAGGCATAGGCAATGAAATAACAAAGGCATTGGCTCGAAATACTATCAAATGCAGTGTACAATATTCATCAAAATTTGTTGGCAAGTAATGATAAAATGGGTTGGCTAGGAGGACATATCCCAATGTGTTGAAGACAACAATACAATAATGTTGTGCAAAGGGGAAACAAATATACAAACATTCATCCTTTTAAAAGGATTTTTCTTTGGACTAAAAGGAATAAAAAACAGGCAAAAGTATAATCTTCATAGACATTTTAGCTATCAAAATAAATCACCAACACATACCATTGAAAGAGGTATCACCAACACTAATATATTGAATAACTTGCAAATGAAGATGAGGAAAAACCCTAAAATCAATAACATTGTGTCAATTGATCATAAGAGAAAGCTCAAAGACTAAATAAGATATTCAACAAGAAAATGGAAGCCTAAAGAGAATTGAACGCTAAAAAGAATACCCATTTGTAATACTAAGGGAATGAATGCTAGAAGGAACTTATAGTAATTCATAGAATAGTAACAACCATGAGATTAGAAGTACAATTATGGTTATTCAAAACTAAGAGAAGCAGAAATGGGAGCATAGATGATAGGATATAGAGAGACATATAATGAATGTTGTGCATATAGATTAATTGTACAATTCTATATCCTATGCATTTTTTTTTTCCAAAGAAAAAATCGAACTTCTTATTAAGGCAATAAAGAGTTACAAAGTATATGCATTTAAGCATTCAGTAAACTATATGGATTTTGACAAAAGCATAGAGTTGTTGTGAAATGGTAAGTTTGAGTGTCCTCTTACTCTACCATCTCATTTTGCAAAACATAAGTGCTGAAACCATTATCCCCAATTGAGGAAAACAACCAAAACATGACAAGGATTAGCTTTTAGTATCTCAAAAAATCTTCCAAAAAATCAGTTGATGTCTAAAAAAGTTTGTATACCATAAGGAAGCTTTGAACCAATTCTAGAGCCTTCTCATAGAGGAAAACAAACCAAACAGGAATATGGTCAGCTTTTAGTTAAAACAAGTATATATTTGCCCAAAACATTATCTATTTCTATAAACCATTTTCGGCATAAAATTAAGTTTGAGTTGGTGTAGATAAAAACTAAAACATAATAACTGTAAGGAAAAACATCATAGGCCGAAACCATGAGACTTCTACCAAGATTCTCAAAATGGTGGCTGATTTGACACACAAATCTCATTGAGTTCAGTTTCCTCTATCCTCCAATAGTCTAGATCGTGTTGTAGACCAGCTTTAGAAAGCTCATTTGCTGCACTATTGCGTTCCTTGTAAATATGACATATTGTGATATCATTAAAAAACTATTTTAAATATTTAGCTTCTTCTAATGAAGGAGATAGAATATAATTCTCACATCTGCTCTTGCCATTGAACCATTTGATAATATTCATCAAATCCCCGAAGATCTGAAACGAATGAATACCTAGGTCGGTAAGCCAATATAGTATTAGTTTTAATGCAAGAAGTTCTGCGTAATTGTTGGATCCATTCCCCAACGCTATAGAGCCTTTAATGCTATTGTGATCATTTAGGTGTATCGAAAAACCTGTCCCACATTTATTATTTTGGGTTGAGGCCCCATCAAAATAGGCCCAAGGAGTTCCTTCTCTAAACCGTTCCTCTCTTACTATCCTTGGGTTTATATCCCATATTGGCTGAGGGATACTTGCATAAATATCAATGCATTCTCAACAATGTAGCCTGTTGAGGGAGTCTGGTCTTCGAAAATATTGTTGTTACGAGCATCGAGATACCCCACGCTATAATTAGAGGGAGATTTCACAAATTTCCTTCTAGAGAGTCCTTCGAGCATTGACTCCATACTTGTGATAGAGTTTCCCCTTCCGAGGTTATCCTGTTCTGTATCAACCTCCTTCATTCCATCCAAACCTCCTTTGTGAATGGGTATTTTGGGAAGAGATGGTGAATTGATTTTATATCATTTTTACATAAAGCACACCTCCTAAGGCCCGACTTGTATCTCCTCTGTAAAATGTCCCAGGTTGGCACTTTATTTCTTAGTATGCACGAGAAGAACATTCTTTCTTTTGCTAGACATTTCAACTTCAAAATGTGATTCACACACCATTTTGGGTTCCCCCATCTCTTTCTTGACATGAGGAATTTGTAGCCATATTTTGGAGAATAGGTACCCCAGGGGGCATGTGCCCAAACTAGCTCGTCTGGCCTATCTCCAAGCCTTACATTTGACTTGGTCAATTCCTTGGTGAAAAATTTCCACTCCTTCCTCCATTGCTGGTCGAGATTTAGGTCTGTCCCAGATAGCCATGCTTGGCCCCATATCGTGGAATTTCCATTTTTTTTATTTGGTTTATATGATGGATGCCTCTTGAGTCTAGCTAATTTATAAGGCCTAAAGATAGTGAGTATCCTTCATTGCATCCCACCCAAGGATCCTTCCTTATTGTGGGGAACGGGTTCCCTTGGGTTAATTTTGGGATTAAAAACCCAAGTTTTGGGGTAGAAAGCCCAAGTTTTTGTATAAGAAGTGTAAAGTCTCCGCATTTTGTGGTCGCATAGTGCGAAGATGTGAAGTTTCATAAAGGGTTTTCGCACTTAATTTATGTAAGTCATGGTCCATGGGCCATGGGATTGTATAAAAAGGGAAGTATTAGAAGATTCTAAGTCAATTCAGTCTTGATATGTTTTGAGTCATTGATGAATGTAAAGGGTTTGTGAGAGCCAAGAGTGAAGAGCCTTAGTGTAGGAAAAAGGCTTTGTAGCTGTGTGTGCATAGGCCTAAGGTGGAAGTCTGCAGTTGAGTGCGTGGACCCCTGCAGCTATGTACGCAGGGCACTCAGAGTTTGTAAGGAAGATATGAAGCATCAATAAAGAGAATTATTTTGGAATTATCTCTGTATGATCTATTTAACTTCTGTTATAAATGCATATGCTTATGCTATGATGAATAATGGGTTTATGGTTTAATGTTGTATTGATAAGAGAATCCATATGTTTTGCTTCGTTATATGAACGCAAGTAAGAATATTTGTTTATGTGAAGATCATCTTAATGCATGTTGAAGTTATCAGATACTTAAGCTAATCCGGGTAATTACAGAAGTAAGAGTAGTTATAGAGGTGCGTAAGTGTCTGGTCTGCCTATCTAGGGTATGCGAAGGACAATCGTAGACCTTTGTGGAGGTCTAGAGGATGACTGAGAGGAGTATACTGATGATTCGAATTAGATCCATGAAAATTATCAGAGTTTTATGACTGTATCAAATCATGACAGACTTCAAAAACTTGTGAACAATGAGCTATCAGGAAGACCTCTAGACAGTGGCAGTTTGTAGCTAGCACAGGACAACAAGGACCTCGGTCAAAGCGTGCTGACCGAGGCCCATGGAGACTGCACAGAGGTGCAAACTAGCAATTGGGAAATCCAGATCAGAAAACGAAGGTTGTTTCTGATGTGCGATTGTTGGGAAAAACCCCTCAAAATGGAAAAGCCCCGAGCGTTCAGTCACAAGGGAAGCCAAAAAACCGTGGGAAAAGTGATAAAGTGAAAGGTGGGTCCCGTGCTCCAAAACCGATGGAATGTTGGAGGTGTTTTTAAGTGGAATTGTCAGAGGACCCAGTGATGCCATACAACAAACAATGCGTGTTCGGCAGATGAGAGAAACTGCTCTCATCGCGTGCTAACGTCTGAGCAAGTCATCCGCGCGATAAGAGCGATAACCGTAGGATCTAGAGGGCCCAGATCTAACGGCAGAGATTGTACTCGATGGGAGACCAGATCTAGAGGGAGAAATAAGCCACGACGTATGAAGGTTTGAAGTCTGATTTGACTGCTGACCTAGCGGATGAATCATTTCATGAAGTAATTGAAATAATGAACCGTTCGAGGAAAGCTGGCACTCATTTCATGAGAGGACAAGTGGCCACTTCCCTATGAGACGTTACATAGTAGCGATGATGCAGAGGCAGGGAATTCCAAGCGAACAACAGCAGGCAATCCGAAGAGGTAGAAGAGGAAGCGAACAGTCAAGGGACGGATTGGCTTTAAGCCACGAACAGACAAAGACAGTGAGACAAAGGAAACAAAATAGAGAGCGAAGCAAGAAGCAGAGAAGCTGAGCTGACTTCTAGATTTAAGGTAGCATCGAGCAAACAAAACCAGGCTTGAGAGGTTCAAGCAATCCCTGTGAGGATCTGTCAGGAATTGAGTACCAAATTGGACTCATCCCATTAAGACTAGTTGAGGTCGAGACTTAGTAAGGGGGATTCTATGCACTCTAGTGGCTTAGGGAATCCAAGAACCACCCTACTAAGCATCATCTATTTAGGAGACTCAAATTGAGCTCCTCATTGTAAAAAAAACTCTACTCAAAGACACAATAAAAGAAGGCCACCACTGAAAGTTGGACTGGAGATGTAGCCCAGGAGGATTGGGTGAACTCCTTTTTAATTGTTGTGTTTTGCATTTTCTTGCTATGTTTCTCTTATTGTTTTCCAGTGTCTGTGTATTTTGCAAGATTATCGATCCGTTGCCTAAGATAACATTGACACACACACACCAACACATGAGTCTATAATACCTACATTAATTAATTAACTAAGATCACTCACAAGTGATTTTCAAATCAAGTGGTATCAGAGCTTTAGGCTATTAAGGTTAGACAAGCTTGTGTTGGATTTAGCTATTGAATGCTAATTAGATCAAAGCTCAAATTAGGAGAAGGAGAGTTGGTCGAAACTAATCCTGAGATTAGAAGAGTCTATCCTCAGAAGACAATGTTAGAGGAATAATCTGTGGGGCCGGATTCTCAATTCATAGATAGTTTCCTAGCCATAAGGTCCATGGTAGAGGAAATGTATAAGGACTTTAGAAAACACAAAGATGAAGATTCATCAGGCTCCAAACAAGACAAAGGAGAAGATGAGTCTCTCCTCCATGACCACTCAAAAGGCAAAGGGAAAGAAGAAAGCTTTCTCACACCTCCTAATAGCCCTAAACATAAAAAGAAGACATCTTTGATTAAACTAGATGTTAAATTTGATTTACCTATATATGATGGAGAGTTGAATGCAGAAAAGCTGGACAATTGGATCAGACAAATTGATGTTTATTGCAGAGTGTAGAGTATTGATTCAGACAAGAGCAAAATTCAGCTAGCCAGCCTACACCTTGGAGGCACTACCTTGGTTTGGTGGGAAGGCAGGACCTAAGCTGACATGAAGAGACATGGTAAGACTATTTTTGTCTGGACTGAATTTGTTTATGCAATCAAAAAGTAGTTCTATCCATTGGCCTACATGGAGTAAGCCATGATGAGCTAGAAAACTCTTCGATAGTTGAAAGGGCAAAGTGTAAAAGGTTACACCCAAGAATTTAGGAAGAGAGCATTGATTCTAGGAATCTCACTAGACTCACTTGAGACTCTGTTAAAGTACATCAGTGGTCTACATAGCTCCATGAGGCACACTATCCTGATGTTTAATCCTACTAGTATAGATGAGGTATCTGTACAAGCTACTCATCTGGAAGCTAGAGGAAAGAATGGAAGTCCATAAGTTGGAGGATCATCTTAACCCACTGCAAGCAAGAATAAGGAGAAAAGAAAATATAAATGGAAAGAAAGAAAGGCCAACACTGCATAGAAAAGCAAGGCTTCATGTACTCAATGTAAGAAGGATGGGCATGATGATGAGCGCTGTTGAATTCTGCATCCGAAGCTAAGACCTAAGAAGTTTGATGGCAAGAAGAAGAAGACTGTTGCAGCTATTCAGAAAGATTTGAGATCAGACTCAGGAGATGAAACAAATATTGTAGCCACAGGTATAAAAGGTAAGAATTCTGAAGCATCTACTAGTAATTCTGCACAATCAACTATTGATGAAGAAAATGAGAGAAAAAGACATGAGCTTTTCCATATTCGAGTTATTTCCAAACATCAAAAGACTGATACTTTTTTTGATAGTGGCTCACAAGTAAATTTAATTTCTGAAGCAATTGTAAAGAAATTGGGATTACTAACTACACCTCACAAGAAACCATACCCATTAGGATGGTTAAATGATAAAGCACAACTACAAGTGACTAGACAATGCAAACTCAAGTTTTCTTTTGGGTCAACGTTTGTAGATGAGGTTGAGTTAGACATAATTCCTTTGAACATATGTGGAATTGTTTTAGGAAGTCCTTACTTATATGACAGAAAGGTTATTTTCTATAGAGCTGAGAACAAGTATCTACTCGTTAAAGATGGAATCAAATACTTTATAAGAGCTCATAAGCTCAAAAATTATTACACTCTCATAAACTTAGGGCAGATGAAAAGAATGATAAATTCATGCAAAAAATTCTTACTAATGGTTGTAAAGGAAAAGAAACCTAATAAAACCAATGTATTTGAGGGTTGTGATGCTAAACAACAAGCTGATTTAGAAAAGGTTGTTTCAGAGTATGATATCTTGTTTCAAGAACCTAAAGGTCTGCCACCCAAAAAGGAAATAGTGCATGATATTATTTTGCAACAAGATGCTCCATTTCCTAACATTGGAATGTATAGGTTGTCGCTTTAGAGAACGCAGAAATCAAGAAGCAGGTGCAGGAGTTGCTCGAGAAGGGGTTCATCAGATCTAACATCACCATGTGGGTCACCAATTGTTTTGGTGAGAAATAAATATCACTCGTGGGGAATGTTCATTGATTACCGAGCACTAAATAAGATAACAATAAAAAATCATTATCCCCTTCCTCGCATAGATGATCTCTTAGATCAATTGAAAGAAGCTGTTTATTTTTCCAAGTTAGACTTGCATAGTGGACATCATCAGGTTAGAGTTGCAAAACAAGATGCATGGAATACTGCTTTCAAAACAAAGAAGGGATTGTATGAGTGGTTGGTTATGCCTTTTCGCTTAACTAATGCTCCTGCTACTTTCATGAGATTAATGAATGATGTACTCAGACCTTTTCTTGATGATTTTGTTATTATATATCCGGATGACATTATGATATTTACCAAAACATGGGAAGAAAATTTAAAGCATGTTAAGCAGACACTAGATGTTTTGAAAAGAGAAAAAATTTATGTTAAACTCTCAAAATGTGAATTTGGCTAAACATCTTTGAATTATTTGGGACATATAGTAGGGGGTGGTGAATTGAAGATAGATCCCTCTAAGGTGGCAGTCATTCTAAACTGGCCTAAACCCAAATATGCTACAGAAGTTAGGAGCTTCTTAGGGACAATAAAATATTGGAGAAAGTTCATTTCTAACTTTTCCTTAATTGCAGCTCCCTTACATGCTTTAACAGGATTGAACAAGGTGTTTTAGTGGGGAGGCAAACAGCAAAAAGCCTTCGACACCTTGAAAGAAAATATTAGTACAACACCAGTACTAGCACTGCCTGATCTTCAAAAGTCATTTGAGATCCAAATGGATGCCAATGACTATGCCATGGGAGAAGTGTTGACACAACACAGTAAACCCATATGTTATCATTCTGAGACATTTAATTCTGCAGTAGTTAACTATCCCACATATGATAAAGAATTGTATGCATTAGTACAGAGTGTGAAAAAGTGGAAACATTACTTAATGGGAAAAGAGACAGTAATACATATTGATCATCAACAACTCCAATATCTACACTCCCAAACTAAGTTGCAGCAATCAAGACACTATAGATGGATGGGTTTTCTACAACAATTTCACTTAGTCATTAGATATAAAAAGGGCATACACAATAAAGTTGCAGATATGTTATCTACACCCATTTTAAATGCATCTACTATACCTAAGCATAATTCTGTTTTACATGAAAGCTACATTGAACAATATGCTCAAGATATAGATTTCAAAGATTTATATGCAACTTTAATTCAAGGCAAACGAGTAGAAGAATTGGATTATCATATAAAGGACTAACTACTATCATTGTGGGAAGCTATGCATTCTAAAAACTGAAAGAGTAAAGATAATTCGAGAAGCACACACTTCTCTAATATCAGGTCACTTTTGGGTAAGCAAAACAGTTGCACAGCTGCAAAGATTTTGTTATTGGCCAAAAATGAACGAGATAGTTTTTAGATATGTAAGAGGATGTACCATGTGTGCTAAAAGCAAGCCCAACAATAGAAAACTAGGCTTGTACACTCCATTACCAGTTCCTTCTCACCCTTGGGAAAGTGTTTCCATGGATTTTGTTGGAGGACTGCCTAAATCTAGGAAAGGTCATGATTATGTGTATCTTGTTGTGGATAGGTTCAACAAAATGTGTATTTTGATACCTTGTAATAAACAGATTACAGCTGAACAAACTACAAAACTGTTCTTTTAACATGTATGGGTTCATTTTGGGTTACCCACTTCCATTGTATCTGATTGAGACACCTAATTTGTGGGGAAGTTTTGGTCAAGTATGTGTGAACTGATGGACACCAAATTGAATAAAATCACAACTTTTCATCCACAAACCGATAGCCAAACATAAGTAGTTAACAAGATAGTCATCCAATTACTCAGAGGATATTGCAGTAAGCATCCTAAGCTTTGGGATGAACATTTGTGTTATGGGCAACATGCTTACAACTGAGCAAAACATTCTTCTACACATAGATCTCCTTTTGATACCTATTTTGGTTTCATACCAAGGTCTCCTTTGGATTTTGTCTTTGGTAAGGACACAACAGTTGAGGGACATAGTGATGTGGACAGGGCAACTAGGTTTATTGAACAAATCCAAGAGATTCACCAAGCAGTACAGGAACAACTGGAAAATATCCAAGCCAAATACAAGGCAAGGCATGATAAGCATCAGATGGAGCATAGTTTCCAAGTTGGTGACCAAGTCTGGCTGTATATCAGCAAGGACAGGATGCAAGGTGAAGGTAAAAAGCTAAAGCCTATTAGGTATGGACCTCTCAGGATACTTGAGAAGATTGGTGAGAATGCTTTTCGCCTTGATCTACCAACTTACATGCACATCTACTAAGTCATGAATGTAGATTGCTTGAGATTGTTTGAACCCTCACTAATTGAGGATCCCGAAGAGTAGAGTCAATTGCCTTCTATTGATGACCTATTACCTGAATATCTTAATGAATTGCAGGAAGACATAGTTCTAGACAGGAAGGTGAGGATGATGCATAGGGGATACGTTGAGTACCTCAAAGTTGGGCTCAAGGGTTCAAAGCTAAGCAGTGCAAAGTGGATAGATATTGGACAAGTGAGACGATTGTACACTCACTTAGTTGATGCTTGAAAACCAACTTTTTGTGGTCCAAAATCTTTTTTAGTGGGAAGGTCGTGATCTGAATTGGATCCATGAAAATTATCAGAGTTCAATGACTGTATCAAATCATGATAGACTTCAAAAACTTGTGAATAATGAGCTATCAGGGAGGCCTCTGGACAATGGCAGTTTGTAGCCAGTACGGAACGACGAGGACCTCTGTCAAAGCACGTTGACCGAGGCCCATGGAGACTGCGTAGAGGTGCAAACTAGCAATTGGGAAATCCAGATTAGAAAATGGAGGTTGTTTCTGATAAAACCCCACGAAATGGAAAATCCCCGAGCACTCGTTCACAAGGGAAGCCAGAAAACAGTGGGAAAAGTGCTAAAGCAAAAGGCGGGTCCCGCGCTCCAAAACTGGCGAAATATCAGAGGCGTTTTGGGCAGTAAACAGAATTAACAGAGGACTAAGCGATGTCATACAACGAACGACACATGTCTGGCAGATGAGAGAGAAAACAACTCTCATCGGGGGCTAATGTCCGAGCAAGTCATCTGCGCGATAAGAGCGATAACCGTAGGATTTGGAGGGCCCAGATCTAATGACGGATATTGCACTTGATGGGAGACCGGATCTGGAGGGAGAAATAAGCCATGCCATATGAAGGTTTGAAGTCCGATTTGACCACTAACCTGGCATATGAATCATTTCACGAAGTAACTGAAATAATGAACTGTTCGAGGAAAGATGGTGTTCAGTTTGTGAGAGGACAAGTGGCCACTTCCTTGTGAGACATTACATAGTGGCGATGACGTAGAGGCTGGGAATTCCAAGCAGATAGTAGTAGGTGATCCAAAGAGGTGGAAGAGGAAGCAAACAATCAAGGGATGGATTGGCTTTAAGCCATGAACAAACAAAGACAGAGGATAGTGAGAAAAGAGGAGAAGGAGATAGTGAGACAAAGGAAACATAATAGAGAGTGAAGCAAGAAGTAGAGAACTCGAGCTAACCTGCAGAGTTAAGGCAACGTCGAGCAGACAGAACCTTGCTTGAAAGGTTCAAGCAATCCCTCTGAGGATTTGTCAGGAACTGAGTACCAAATTGGACTCATCTCATTAAGACGAGTTGAGGTCGAGACTTAGTAAGGGGGAGTCTATGCACTCTAGTAGCTTAGGGAATCCAAGAACCACCCTACTGAGCATCATCTGTTTTAGGAGACTCAAATTGAGCTCCTCATTGTAAAGAAAACTCTTCTCAAAGATACAATAAAAGAAATCCACCATTGAAAGTTGGACCGAAGATGTAGCCCAGGAGGATTGGGTGAACTCCTTATTAAATTGTTGTGTTTTGCATTTGTTTGTTGTGTTTCTCTTATTGTTTTCCAGTGTCTGTGTATTTTGCAATTTGATCGATCCATTGCCTAAGATAACATAAACACACACACCCGCACGAGTCTGTAATACCTAAATTAATTAATTAACTGAGATCACTCACAAGTCATTTTCAGATCAACTGATAAGCCCTAAAAGGTTTATCGACCTGTGCGAAGGAAGGGTTAGGGTATAAAATGAAATCACTACCATCTCTGGGTGTGGAAACTTGGTCCCTCCATCCCCCCATATTTCTTCAGGTGAGACTTTAGTATACGTTGTGAGGATTGATGTCGAAAGGGCCAGTAATGTAGAGATTTGCTTGGATAATTAATGCTGAACCTGGGTCAGAGTCCATCAATCCAACAAATGGTTCCGTTTCTGGGGCTAGGATTTTCATAAAGAGATGTGTGATGTCGCATCACTAGAATCCAACTAAGAAGGAGATCGAAGACTAGTTGGATAAAAAAATCCATGAATTTGTAGTGCAAGAGAAAATGAATCCACAATTGGTGAAAGAATAGTGGTTGGACAGATATCTATACACAAAGATACATGAAATCTTCTTTTGTTCCTTCCTGTTCGAATTATACGAGTGGATCGCAAAATTGGCAGACAACCAAGGAAGGTGGAAGCTTGATGGTCCAATAGTTTGGACCCTGGAGTTAGTGCAGAGATTAGAAGCCTCTGAAGATAAGATCACACACGTTGTCGATCATTGGCTTGATCGTATCATAGAAGGATTCATGGCAGAGTTCGTAGTTGATACTTCAGTCAGTTACAGTGAAGCAGAGTGCCGCTTCTTCAAGGGATTGCAAAGTAAGTATTTAAGGTCTTTAAATACTTGGATTAAGATGCTCTTTTGTGAAAAGTGAGTTATGCACCTACCTTGATGTTTGGAGCTACGTGAAATGGAAATATCTCCAAGGATAGAGGGAACACAAGCCCTGAATATAACCCACTGATTAGACTTCCTCTGAGTGACAATGAGGAAGAAACACAGGCTTCTATGTAGAGCGTTGTTCAACTGATAAGACAAGGGTTCCCACGAATACCCCATACCCACACCACCTCCATATTCACATCCACCGCATACACCTTCACCCACACCACCACCACCTCTGCCACCATCCAATATGGAAAATTCAGTAAAATTCCTTGTATTCAAGGGGTCGGGAACAGAGGACTCGGACCAATTTTGGTTCGTCGTGAAGGTCATATGGGAATCTCAAGGTATTACAGATGATGAGATGAAGAAAGCAACATTGGTTACTTCTTTGTAGGAATGCGCGCTAACATGGTACATTAAGTACTGCGCTGATAACCTGATGGCTTCATTAATAGATATTCAGACTGTGCTGAATAAGGAATTCAGCAAGCCCAAATTTGAAGCTCAATTAATTGTGGGATTCAAGGAGATCATGATGAAGTCTGGTGAGACACCCTGGGATTTGGATAAGAGGTTGAAGTGCACAATCCATGAAGCCAACATGAATCTTACGAATGGGCAACACTACGAATGATTTGGGGCTTCACTCTTGCCTCATCTAAGGGTTGCTTTGTCATAGCAAAATATTGGAACCCAGGTGGAAGCCTTGGAGATTGAAATGAGATTGCATGAGACACAGATGAAAGATGCTAATTTAGGGGTTCAGCAGATTCGCGTGCAGTTGCAGAACCTATGCCTAGAATTTCAGAGTCTGAAGAAAGATAAAATAGTTCAACCAGAGGTGCGCAGAGAAGTTTGGCGCCTAAAGTACGAAAGTCAGGGGCATGCAAAGATCACTGTCTAGTCTTCGTGAATTATGTTACAGCAGGGGGGCTGATGCCTTTGAGGCCGGAAGCTCAAGCAAGGCCAAGTACAAGGCTCGCGCTTTGGTGTGCTATCTATCAAGTAGCTTGAAAACATGTGATAGACAATTACCATTTGCTGCAGAAATTTGTACAGACACCGTAATAGATTTTCTACAACTTATGTCAGTCGGTGGATCATGATGAGTGTAATTGCTATAGTTATGAATTGATGATGGATAGAACACCTGCATATAGGGTGCAGGCTAAAACCCAGCCTCCAGCCCAAGGTGCTGCGGGATTGAGAGGTGAATATTAGGGGTGCGGGAGAGGCCGAGGTGGAGGACGACCTAGTAGAGGTCAAGGGCAGGTTATTTGTTACAATTGTGGATGATCGGGACACTACGCACGAGACTGCATGAACCTGAAATGTTTGTCATGCCGATATTGTACTCATTTTTACCATGCGATAGAGGATTTCCCTGTATTATTGGCTAAGATACTAAAAAAGGGGGCATAGCCTCAGCAGCCAACTCAAAACCTGAAATGATGAGGATTGAGCCTCGTAAAGAGGATCCTAAGGTAAATATTATGTTGTGGAGTGGAATGACAACTGGCAAAGATAAGGGGAAGCAACCTGAAGAAAGTGAATGGGTCCACAAAGCTCCAAAAAAGGAGATTGGGTTTGATTTAGAGCAGGCAAGGGAAACGTTTATGGAAGCAAAGAAAAGCTTCGCTGAGTTCTCTACCTTAGGAAGTTAGGAGAAGCCAATTGAAGAGATGGACCCTTCCATGCTTACTACTTGTTTGGAGACCTGTATGAAGTTGTTGTGCAATAGCAAGGCTTTGAAAGGACTACAAGAGCTGATAAATAAGTGCGCCGGAAGAGAAAATGCTCCTGTCGGACTGCATGTAGCTAGGAAGATTGGCAAGCATAAGGCAAGAACGGGGCGTGAGATGAGGCTCACTACGTAGATAGGAGAATATGAGATGGATCAAGCTATTCTGGATCTGGGGTCAGACGAAAATGTTTTTCCTAAACAGACATGTGAGAGGATGGGGAGACCTGCATTGCAGTCGTCTCCGATTCAGTTAAGAATGGAAAATTAGCAGAAAATCATCCCCATGGGAATATTGCAGGGAGTGACAATTGATATTGAGGGTGTGAGATTTTGAAGTGATAGAGATTGTGGATGACAACAATCCCTACCCTATGATCCTTGGGATTGATTGGGCTACTGACATGAATGGGGTAATCAATTTGAAGAAGCGGAAGATGATATTTGAGAAGAAAGCTCTCCTCGTAGTAGTGCCCCTAGACCCTGCAGAAGGACCGCGCAATACTGAACATGTCCGCAATTACAAAAGCGGTGATGATTTGGACTAGACCTATAAGATAACAATGCGAGATCAGGATTGGGTGAATCTGACAATAGATGGATGCATTTCCTGGGATTGTGAAGTTTCTTTCACATCAGATTCAGATGAGGAGTTGGAGCACTGGTAGAACTGACTGCATGGAGTATCTACGCTACGCTGTAATATGATGACCAAGTTGATGCATTATGTATCATTAGAGGTAAGGAGTCTACCCTATTATGATGGTTTAACTGATGTCAATAAATTTTTGGATGCATTTGAAAGGGAAGTGCCAAATAAGCATCGCTTCCAGGCCTTGGATTGGACATTGTGCTATACACCTGCAAGATGGTGGGGTACGCACAAAGACAATTTTGATGATTGGCACGTGTATAGAAAGATGATGAGATTACGGTTTGGTCACCCACAAGTGCGACTAACAAAGAAATATGATGGAAGGGATTATCTGCGCGATCACTTGGCCAAATGGACTTAGGTTTATGGAGCAAAGCCTTAACCTGAATGGGTGCATCTATTTTGTCATACTTTGGATGTAATACTGATGAACTGGTACTTGGAAATAGAGCTCTGCCATGGCACTGAAGAATGGGACGTTTTGCAACAGGGATTCTTGATGACGTTTAGCTTTGAGGATGGGTTTTAAAGTATTGATGAGGCATTGTAGGAAGTCAAGGCAACAATCTTCAAAGTACTGCAGGATCCTTTGGACTTAATTCAATCGGATTGGACCACCCAGTTATGCCACGTGTTGGAGTGCTACAATGTGACTACCGAAGAAGAGGACAAGGATACGAGGAAAATTAATATCCTAGAGACTGAAGGTCACCGTGAAGTTGAAGGACCACAGATTGAAAATCTAGATATCACCGTGCCACTAAAAACAAGACAAGTGAACATTGGAATAGAGGCGGAGCTGAAATTTTCAAATATTGGGGACTACTAGTATGACACAACAGTAGATGAGGTCACTGAATTGCTCCACGAATATCAAAACTTTTTCCCTATGAATTTTTTGGAGTTGAAAGGGATAATAGGGGACTTGGGAGTTATGAAAATTATGTTGAAACTAGATGCAAAGCTAATCAAGCAAAGGCCTTATCGCCTCAATCCGAATTATAAAGAAAGGGTCCACTTAGAGTTCGATAAAATGCTTGTGGTGGGTATTATTGAACCAATAGAAGAGTTTGATTGGGTGAGCCCAATAATAGTTTAGAAAAAGAAGCAGAAGGATGAAATAAGGATATGCGTAGATCTCAGGAGGCTGAATGGCTCTTGCGTGCATGATCCTTTTCTGACTCTGTTCACCGATGAAGTGCTAGACAATGTAGGAGTATAGGAAGCATATTCGTTCACAGATGGGTTCTCAGGGTACCATCAGATCAGGATCACACCAGAGGATCGAAGTAAGATGAACTTGACCACAGAGTGGGGGTACTTTCAGTATATTGTAATGCCTTTTGGAGTGAAGAACGCACCGACGATATTTTCACACATAGTGATTGCAGTGTTTATGGACTTCATTCACAAGTTTATGGAGGTATACTTTGACGATTGGACGGTGTTTGGGCTGGTGAAATTCCATGTAGCCAACCTACAATTGATACTGGATACATGCCAGAGGTATTAGATCGCACTTAATTTGAAGAAATGTTTGTTTCAGAATCTTGCTGGGCCATGTGGTGTGCAGACAAGGATTAATGGTCGACCCAGATAAGATAGCAGTTATAATTAACTTAGAGGCACCAAGAAGTTTGAAACAGTTGCACGAAACATTGGGGAATACATGATACTATAGAAAGTTCATCAAGAGTTATGCCCAGATTACCACACCGAATGGAGAATTTGCTAAAGAAGGATGCTACATTCTATTGGAATGAAGAATGTAAGAAAATCTTAGATGTGCTAAAAGAAAAGATGGTCACCATGCCAATCCTAGTCTTCCTAGATTGGAAGAAGGAATTTTATGTCATGTGGACGTGTCATGTATTGCACTTAGAGTAGTACTGACACAGGCCGGTGAGGGAGATTTGGATCACCCTATAGTGTTTGCAAGAAGGAAGTTATCTAAAGTTGAGAAGAATTATTCAATGACAAATCATGACGGTTTGGATATGGTGTATGTGCTCCAAAAGTTCAGACACTACTTGCTAGGTGGACACTTTAAGATGTATACAGACCATTCTGCATTGAAGTACTTGGTTAACAAGCCTATGTTGGGGGGGAAGATATGTAGATGGTTGTTGTTGTTTCAGGAATATGATTTCAAAGTTATTGTGAAGCCAGGACGATTGAATGCTGGACCAGATCATTTGTCATGCATTGAAATAGGAGAGGAAACTACTAATTTGGATGAAGGACTACCTAACACACAGCTCTTTGCGGTGCATGTTGTAGACAATCACTTTACAGATATCATACACTTCTTGATGACGGGGATGACTTCAGAAGGGTATACTAGTCAACAAAAGAAGGATTTGGTGGTGCGCGAGACAAACGTTTATGTCATTGTAGGGAACTTATATAAAATGGGCTTGGATGAAAGACTGCAACATTATGTGCCTAAGTTTGACTGAAGCAACATCCTTGCTGAAGCTCATGGAGGTGCTGCGGGAGGACATTATGTAGGAAAAGCAACAACACAGAAGATTTTACGCACTGGACTATGGTGGCCAACACCTGATAAGGATTCCAAGGCTTATTATAAGGCATGTGATGCATGTGAGAGGATGGGCAAGCCATTGTGGAGGGATGAGCTAACTCTGAAACCGCAGCTCTCATTATAGCCATTTTAGAAGTGGGCGATTGATTTTGTAGGACCAATTCAGCCTCCATGAAAGAAGATAGGTGCGTGATACATCATCACCGCGACTGAGCATTTGACCAGATGGGTGGAGGTGCAGCCTGTGAAGGATTGTATAGGGGCAACATCACCAAAGTTCATCTTTGAGTATGTACTGACTAGGTTTGGTTTCCCAAATATTTTGATGAGTGATCGTGGTATGCATTTCCTTAATGTGACGTTCAACGTGTTGGTGGAGGAATTCCAAGTTTATCACCAAAAGAGTACATCGTATCACTTGTAGGCTAATGGGACGGTTGAAGCATTTAATAAGATATTGGAGAGCGCACCGATGAAGGTTTGCAATGCACAAAGAAATGACTAGGATGTGCCTGTACCTATGGTGCTATGGGATTACAGAACAACTTGCAAAATGATGATTGAACAAATGCCTTTCAGGCTGGTTTATGGTGTAGAAGCTATGATACTAATGGAGTACATTGTACCTAGTTTGTGCATAGCGAAATTCATAGGAATGGCGGATCACAAAGCCTTGGAAGAGAGGTTCGCACAACAAATGGAGCTAGAAGGGGATAGATTTTTGGCTGGATTCCATCAGCAAGTTCAAAAGGAGTGCGAAAAGGCATGGCACGATCGGCACATCAAATTTTGCACCTTCAAGGTAAATGATTTAGTGTTATTATATGACAACATGTTTGATAAATTTTCAAGAAATTTTTGATGCATTGTATGGGGCCCTATGTTATCAAAGAGATTACTGATGGTGGAGCAGTTCAACTGGTGAAGTTGAATGGAGATCCATTTCTAGGGAAGGTAAATGGCAGCTAATTGATGCCATACACCGGGGATCTAGCTAGATAACTATATGATGGAAGCACAATCTTAGTGCTCTAGGAAGCTAAAAGGAGGCATGTGATTATAAACTACACTGCTCAGGGTGAAGAGCTACGTGATAGGGGGATTGTGTGGAAAGGAGGAATGTCATAGAATCAACATACGCACAAGGGGAGTTGTGCTATAGGAGGAGAAACTACACAGGGTGGCTAGAAAGTGACCATTACAGTCATTGTTCATGATTTGACAGTGAGAAAACAGCTAAGAGGAGTGGGGGGGTGACATCTAAGGCTACATTTAAATATGAGATCTTTGAAAATTTGCTGCCAATCTAGCATTTATGAACGGATTTTGGGGGGAACTATTAGATTCGAATTCAAATTCGCCTATAAATTACAGATGGTTTCCCAACAAAAAACACTTTGTATGTTGAGAATTAAGGTGTCGATCTATCAGTTGTGCATGAACCCTAAGAGTTTTGAGGCTTTGGTGGCTAGTTTAGTGTTTGCCAGATTTCCTAAAGCAACCCAGGAGCTTCTTACTAACCTCATGTTGGCGCCCATGGAAACTGCAAGTGCTGGAGGATCGATGGCCTCTGAGGGAGCTGCCCTTGAGGTCGTAAGTGTAGAGGCACCTGCAGAAGTGCCAAAGTCGCTGAGGTTGCCTAGGCCAAGGCCTACGCAGCCAAAAGAGGGGCCTAAGACAAAGAAAGACAAGTAGAAAGTGACACACCCAGTGCGCGAGTCGCCGAGAAATCACTAGAAGAAAGAGAATCCTATCATGCAGAAGAAAGGCAAGGTGGTAGACCTAGAATCCAATGAAGGCGTGGAAGACATTGGTACGGGCACAAAGGATATCGATATTGAGGGGGTAGACCCTATTTCCAAGAATACATCCATTCGCACCAAGGTAAGATGAAGGTCCTGAAGGACCCAGATGAGGGAAATTTTTTACTTAACACATCGTTGCTCCCAGACCAGATCACATTCAAAGGTTTGTGCTTGAAGTGTGTGCCACATCTGAAGTTAGAGGATTGGGACTTGGTAGATACTGAGCAGTTCTCCTACTTGGTGACTAATACATTTATGACCCACATATTCTATAAATATTTTGGTGTCATCATGCTGGAGCTAAGGCGGTGGATTAAAGGGGTGGACAAGGCAAGATTGTTCAACTTGCTATGGGTGCCACATTACAACCGCGTGCCCATCACTTTGATAGTGATCAAACAATTATTGTTCTTGGTGCATGATGGGTGCCTATGGTTAGGAGAACTGATACCGATCACCAATATGTTGATCCATAGGATCACATTGCTACCACACTTAGGGATGAATCCAACCAAGGCATTTGGCAGAAAGACAGGCGAGTGCGACCTTAGTGAGAGAATGAAGGACAATTTTAAGCTTGTCAAGAAGCTGCATGGTTACTCAATTTCCAGCATAACCGACCCTATGATTAAGTTAGACACCCAGATCCTGGCTGGGAAAATAATGAGGAAGTGTTGTGTAGCTGAAGTGCTGACACAAGTTGTGTCATTAGCAACCGAGTGCGTGGAGGGCGTACAATTCAATTGGGCACACTACCTCTGTAACGAGTTCCTCGCGAATTGTAGAGAAGCACAAGACCAAAGTAAGACCCTCCATTAGCCATGGCTTATGCTATCAATCGTACTAGTCATGTGGGAATTACCAGAGGACAATCAGCTTCCTTCGATCACATCAGATCTTCTAGAAGCAGCGAAGTTCGCTTCGCTCTTGGCCACAAAGGATCCTGAAAGGGTCAGGGATAGTAAGATCTTTTGGGCACTGATGGAGGCAAGCATCCGCATCACGATAAACTACAAGTCGCGGCTCTCACCGACTGTCTTCAAGTAGTTGTTAGGATATGTGGAGTTCAAAGCGAACTTCAACTGTGTTTCCATGTAGGCATGGAAGGACCCTGAGCAGAAGTGGTACGATCTCCCATACCTTGCGATAGAAGATGAAATCACAGCGGTCCTTGAGCATTTGCCATCAAAGTGGCGTACAACCTCATATTTGTCAGCTGGGTCCAGTAAGTCCAAAGGAAAGTGGAAGAAGGAAGAGGCCCAGTTAAAGATACAACAATTGGCTAAAAGGAGTAAAAAGGAGGCTGAGGAAAAAGCCTGAGAAGAGTGCGCTACAAAGGAGCAGGCCACAGAGAAGGAAGGGGAGGAAGAGTACGACTCTGACAAAAGTTAGAGGTCCCCTTCATCGTAGACAGAGGACGATGAGTAGCAATTGAAACGGGGTGCTGGAGAATAGGAGAGTACTCCCTTTCGGATAAAGTGCACTCAGGAGTAGGAAAAAGAAGGGTCATGGAAGAAGTCCAAGGACAATAAATCATCACTCAACCCAATCACCTTGACAAAAGGTGACTTGGATGACATCAGAGATGAAGTACGGGATGCAACTGCAGAACTGCTGTAGCAGTTTGAGCAGCAGCAAAAGCAAGCATTGGTTTCCATTCAGATGGGTTTGTGCGAGTTGTGTTGAAAAGTGTGCAACAAGAAATGCTAAAAATAGAAAATGCTAAAAATAGCACTGTTATAAATAGCCTGGCTATAAATAGCAGTTCAGCCATTGGTGATCTTAGCAACAATGGGCGAAAATTGAAAGTGATAAAAATAGCTTTTCTAAAAATAGCATTTTGGGATCCCTTCTTATTTTAGTCAGTCCCTATACTAAACATAGGAAGTAAAATTCGAATTTGATATCAACAACAGTTTGGAAATTAATTAATTAATTCATCTTGAGTTAATTAGTTAAGGAAAATCAAACTTGAAGTCTATGTGAGGACATGCAATAGTTTCTCCATTAATTGAGGAATTTAACCTTCAGTTAAAGAGATAAGGATGAGTTGTAATCAGTGGACTTAGTTTAACTGAGTCAAGTCCAGTTAGATTAATTTAACAATTTGTTAAATTAATGAGAGTTCAGTTAGTTAATGCTTGCATGCATGTAACTATTATATTTCAAATAACTGAGTATTCACTCATGGATAACTTATGCATGTTAGTTCAGTCATAGATCCAGTTGAGATTAGATGGAGGGACAATGTACTATAAGTTGCTAGGATATTCCTTTGTGAATATTCCTTGCATGCAGAAGGAATATCCTTAAGGATTGCACAGTTGGACTTGAGGTTACAGTGAGTGTGATGAGGCCAATTCACACATGTGATATCATTGGACCCCAATCAAAACTGTGCAAGGATATAGGAGGCTTGGAGGGCTTGAGGAAGATATATTCTATGTCTATTAATTTTGTGAGCTGTATTATTTGATTATAGAGAGAGCAGGATAGTTTGAGAGCTGATTCTTTTTGTAACTTGAACAAGATCTCCACTTGTATGATAATACAGAGTTGGGGTTTTAGGCTGGTGCTTTCCCTAGTGATATGTCTTCTATGTTATGGTTGATTAATTCTCATTCTTAGTTATATCTATTCATGCTTGATGACGCTCATATCTGTTTAAGCTTCCACAAAGTTTATGCTAGAAGTAGATCTAGTATTATGCTTTAGGACATTGCATATATCAGGTGATCTATAATGAAAATTATACAAGTTGTAGATCCAAACTACTCATTTGCAGACTGGTGTCGGTTGGGACAACATGATGTTGACTAGTTTGGCGCCAGGGACTTATGAAGCAGCGGAGATGGTCTGCTCCTTGGATCCTCTGGCCGTCGCACTGCCAGACGGAGCTTTGACTGTAGAAGCGGAAGCTGATAGGGTTACTGTCAGTGATCTCAAGAAGGTTGGGTTGAACTTGGCCATGCTTCCAAGTGAAGCCCTTCACACCTTGCAGGTAGGTGTGATCGCTAAACTTCAGGCTCGAGAGTAGCGTGCCCTAAGTGTGATCAACGAATAAAAGGTGAACAATGTGTAGTTGTGTCTAGAAGAATTCAGAAATTGACACATGGAAGAAGGTGCAGTAGAAGAATGAGCACACCACAATAGTAGTCATTGAAGCATGCAGAACCGTTCCGGAGCTGCATATCCCAGAGAAAGCACCGATGGAGGCCAAAATTTGGAAGCTCCCTATAGGTGTGAGCAATGAAAAGACAAATTTGACCAAGGTTCAATTTGAGATGAACCTTAATATCACAGAGCTTTAGTTGAAGGCCCAACCTTCAACTCCGCTAGAGGTGAGAGAGCAGCGTGAGGCAGATGTCAAGGATGCAGTTGCTACAATAGATGTCACGGTAATAAATTGCTCCATGCTCTTTGAGTAGTTGTTGGATGTCCTTACTAGTGTGCAAGAAGATCCTAACCTACAGAGGTTAGCAATAGAGGAGAGGGAATTACAATAGCAGTACGACGAGGTCAGAGCGATGACGCACACCGTTGCCATCACACAGAGGTTGGCCAAGCTGCAGGAAGTAAAGGGGCTAAAGGAACAGGTGGACACAACAAAGAAAAGAGAGGTAGTATTGAAGGCTAGATTGGGACCTTGGCTGGATGAGGCCTATGTGCTCACTGCCACCATTGAGGGAAAATTGGCTAGCCTACAGGCAACAGAGAAGCAAGTCAAGGCAAATAGTGCAGGACTAGTGACGGAGTAGCTGGTGGAATAGGTTAAGCAGGCGGCAATGCAATTTGCCGCCAAAGTTGCAATGGTACAAGTGGAGCTAGAAGGTCTTGACGACAAGATCTCCATGCTAGTAGAGTGACTCAGGGGTGAGTCACCATATTTGTGTTGGGGGCCTGTTGGGAACAGGTCCCCTTGGGTCAATTTTGGGGTTAAAAGCCCAAGTTTTGGGGCGTAAAGCCCAATTTTTTGTATAAGAAGTGTAAAGTCTCCTCATTTTGTAGTCACAAAGAACACAAAAGTGAAGTGTCATAAATGGTTTTTGCCCTTAGTTTATGTAATTCATGTCGACTTTAGGAGATCCACCCATGGTGTGAAGGCCATTGGATTGTATAAAAAGGGAAGTTTTAGAAGAGTCTAAGGTAGTTGATATGTTTTGAGCCATTGATGAATGTAATGGGTCTATGAGAGCTAAGGGAAAAGAGCCTTAGCATAGGAAAGAGGCTCTGCAGCTATGTGCACAGATGCCTAGGGTAAAATTCTGTAGCTAAGTGCATAGACCCCTACAGTTGTGTGCGTAGGGCAGTCAGAGTTTGTAAGGAAGATCTAAAACATCAACAAAGAGTATTATTCTAGAATTATTTGTGGATGATCTATTTAACTTCTGTTATAAATGCATATGATTATGTTATGATGAATACGGGGTTTGTGGTTTAATGTTGTATTGATGCGCGAAACCATATGTTTTGCTTTGTTATACGAATGCAAGTAAGCATATTTGTTTATGCGAAGATCATCTTAATGCATGTTGAAGTTATCAAATACTTAAGCTAATCTGGGTAATTATGGAAGCAAGAGTAGTTATAGAGGCGTGTAAGTGTCTGATTCGCCTATCTAAGGTATGCGAAGGATAGTCATAGACCTTCAGGGAGGTCTAGAGAATGACTAAGAGGAGTATACTGATAAGCCCTAAAAGTATTATCGACCCATGCGAAGGAAGGGTTAGGTTATAAAATGACATCACTACCATCTCTAGGTGCGGAAACTTGGTTCCTGCATCCCCCCATACTTCTTTGGGTGATACTTCAGTCTGCGCTCCATGGATTGATGTCGAAAGGGCTAGTTGTGTAGGGATTTGCTTAGATAATTAACGCTGAACCTGGGTCAGGGCCCATCAAGCCAACACCTATCCTAACTTGTTCTCCATTTCCAATCTACCAAGAGAGGCCTTGTTCTATGAAAGGCATCTATATTAGCTTTCCACACCACTAATGTATTCCCATTCTTCTCATTTAGCTTCCTGATCCATTTGTCCAAAGGAATGGGATCGATGTACTTTCGTTTGACCATTATGGTCCACATGTTTTCCATATTTATTAGTCTCCATCCCATTTTTGCAGCTAGAGATGGTCCAAAAGCTAATAGGTCTTTTATTCCCCACCCTCCCCATTCCTTAGGTCTTGCCACCTTATCCTAGGCCACCTAAGGCAGCACTGAATCCTCCTTCAAGCCAACCCATGGGAATCGGTTGCATACTCTTCTAATGCTTTCCAGAATTCCTTTTAGAACCCATGTAAGTGCCACCCAGTAAACTGGGATGGCCATTAGTATTGATTTTATGAGTACTAGTCTTTGTGCTCTGGACAACCATTTGAAATTTGTATGATTAATCCTGGATTCTATTTTTTCCACTAGCGAGAACTAGTCTTGTTTCATATATGAGTGTGGCTTTAAGAAGAATCCCAGGTATTTGAAGCTATCCTCCATGTTCCGATCTCTGAAAGGAATATCTTATCCTATGCATTTGTTATAATTCTCTTGGCGTTACATTTCATATTTAGTCATTTAAAGAAGAATTACAAATTCTATTAGCGATATTATTATTGCTACTATACATTATATGAGATTAATATATAATGCAACCTTATATCTATATCTATATACATATTTGGACAATTTCTTCTTTTCTTCTTAATGTTTATCTGAACTATTCAATGAGAAGTTTAACAAAATATAAAATGAAGATTTAATATATGAAAATATGTAATATATGAACCAAAGCATAGCAATTTCCATGGAAGCATAAAATCAACACACAAAATAATCACATATGGACTAATGACATCAATGCAAACATTGCAAACAAATGATTCGAGGGATTGAATGTAGGTGTATTAGAGGTTTGAAAATAGAATGAATTTTGGTGTAACAAGTAGTTATTTGTGAAACACACACTTACTCTAATTAAGAGAATAATTTTCATGAGGATAATGTATGAATTCCACTTTTGAAATGACAAAGATGGGCATAGCCACAAAATAATCTATGGGTCTAAGGTCTAAAATACTTTTCTCATTTCTCAAAGGTGTTGAAAACTAAGGGAAATTGGAGGATGTTGGAAATGGAGGACCTCTAGGAAGACATAATGAGAGAGTACTCTCTAAATATCGAATAATTGATTACACTACCCAATAAGAAAGATATCAAGGGATCCATTTCCTAGAGAGAAATTATTGGATCATTTTCCATTATAGAGGGCCACTTTGCATGGCCTATTAGTCATGAAAAAATGGCTCGAATAGGTTTATTATCTTGGATAAAGGTATAAAATTCTCACTCTCATATTACCTAATGAATTTCTTATACTCAAGGGGCATCTTCTACTCAACAAATATGTATGAAATGGGAGATAACAGAAAATGAGGAACTTGATGGAAACCAACAAACGAATTAGATCTAGATGGTCATTGGGAAGAATAATGAAGGAAATACATTTACTTTGTGATAAGGGCCTGAATTACACTAAGGGAGCTCCAAGGCCCAAGTAGCTTTTCCACCTAACAAATCATGTGAGTATCGAAGGTTAACCTATGCTATAAAGTCTTCATACAATAGATAGGAAGGAATAATGAAGATTGGAAGTTGTACCTTCTTTGGAATTAAAATATCCTTTAAAATCTAAGGCATTTTTGTTGCTAATAATCAAAAGTAAGTTACTGACATTAAATAATTTACAAAGGAGAAAGTGCCAAACATGTGGGACGTTTTTTATGTAGAGAAAAGGATGAGCGTGTATATTGTCTTTTCCTATCATGTCACTTCACCTAGGAGGTATAGTATACTATTAAATGTATCACAAGGGGAAAATGTAAATGGGGATAAACATTTTTATGAGAGGCTCTTCAATTTGGTTGGATGATATTAGAAAGAAACATCACTCCCTATCAACATTTCTTATGAAACATCTAGGTGGTAGAAAATGCAACTCTCTTTAGGGACAAAATTTTCTCACTAGTGATGGTCAAATATCATGATTTTTTTTTGGGGACAAATTTTGATTTTTTTTGTTTAAAATGCATTTTTGACTATATATATGGATTCAAAACTCTAAAAACCCCTGAGCACTCAAATTGTGAAGAGTTTACAACTCAAACTTGTTTTTCTAAAAAATATATGTTAAATTTTGAACAAATGAGACCCAAAATTATACTAGAAAAGCCTCGAAAGCATAAAACAAATAGATTATGACATAGAAAAGCAGTAAAATCTTCACCCTTGCTAAAAATAGTCTTCTTCCAATTGTAATGGAAGTTGGTAACTTCCTTTTAATGATGCTGAAATCATTGCCAACAAAATCCAATTTTCTTAGAGACAAATGCTTTAACGATAGTTTTGTTTTTATTGGGTGGTTGTTGTGTTTATGGATTTGGCATTCATTTTTTATCCTCCATTAAAAGGTGAAAATATAGCTATGGTGGACCCAAGGACCACCAAAGACTATCCTTTCAAACATGGATATCAAATTTTCATAGGTCATGTTTCCTAGATGTTGTAGCAAAGATGGGAATTAGATTGTACTTTAATTTCAACATACCATATTTGAATATTTTTTTAACAATGATGAATAGTTAATATATGAAGTAGTTTGGTTTTATAATAAAATATTTCAGCTTTGTATATCCAATGGCCTACCATTTAGATAAACTAATAATTTTTAACATAGTAAGTGCTAAGAAGGAGATCAAATTCTTCTAACTTTATCTCAATGAGTTAATATGTTTATAGAAATCAACATTGAGAGAAAGAAATAATTTTTCCAACTACTCAATAAAAGACTAAAATTATATAATAATTTATATATAAATAAAATTCTCCATTAAAAATAAATGTAGGAGAAGAATTGCAAGAAAATTATATATGTGTGTGTGTGTGTGATCAATATTTTTTTTTATTCAAAAACATGGAGCCTTCAAGACATCCAAATTGCACTAACAGTATTCATCCCAGCAAAACATCGCATCTTTCTTCAATAATTTTTCCATTGACGCGGTTATCTGAGCATATGCGTTGATAAACTTTCTATAATATCCAATGTGCCCCAATGTCGTGTGCAACTGTTCTACATTTCTAGGAGCTTCCAAATTCATAATCACAATGATATTCGTAGGGTCCACCATCAATCCCAATTTACATACGACATGGCTGAGAAAAATTCCAAAGGGAACACAGAATATGTACTTAAAATTTAGCGCAATTTGATACCTTTGACATGTATCCAGCATAAGGCACAAACTTGCAACATCGAGCTTCACCAACCCAAACACATTCCAATCATTGAAATAAACCTCCAAAAACTTATGGATAAATTCCTTGAATGCTGCGATTACTACTTAGGAGAAAATTGCAGGCACATTCTTCAATTTGAATGGACTTACTGTATATTAAAAGCAACCCCACTCCATCTCGAAGGTCGTCTTACTTTGATCTTCTGGCGTGATCTTTATTTGATGATATCATGAAAATCCATGAGTAAACGAATACGCCTCTTGTCTACCAACATTCTCTAATACTTCATCTGTAAATGGTGTTGGAAATAGATCGTGCACACATGCATCATCCAACTTTCTTAGATCTACGCATATTCAGATTTCGCCTTTTTTTTTCTTCTCTTGGACCACCATTGGGCTTACCTAATCAGATTCCTCTGCTAGTTCAATAATACCGACATCTAGCATCTTATCCAGCTCTCGGCACACCTTTTATTTATAATTTGGATTTAGCTGATAAGGTCTCTCCTTAACGGGATTCACATCTAGTTTCAACATAATCTTCATAACACCTAAATCTTCGACAATCCCCTTTAAATATGAAAACTTTGTTGGGAATACATCCTAGTATTCACACAATAGTTCGGCCACCTTATCAACCATATCTTTGTCCCAATAGTCTCATATCTTTGCGAACTTAGGATTTGCTTCAGATCCAATGTTTACTTGTCTTGTTTTCAAAGGTTTTGATATATCCAGGTTTGCATCTTGCGATCCTTTGACTTTGTGCTCTCCTTCTGTCTCAGGAATGTTAATATTCCATGTTTCTTCTTCTTTCTCTTCACCAGTCACATTGTAACACTCCAGCACATGGCGCAGCTGTGTACTCCAATTCAGTTGAGCCCATTCTACCGGTTCCTTAGGTGTTCTGAATATAACTGCTTTTATCTCCTGGAGTGCTTCATCAATACATTCAAACCCATCCTCAAAGCTCAAAGTTAATAAGAAACTTTCCCTTAAGATGTCCCATTTAGTTGTCCCATGGTGAAGCTCCGTCTCCAAATACTAGTTCATTGGAATTTTATCTAAGGTATGAAATAAAATGTGCACCCATTCTGGTTGTGGTTCTATTCCCCAGGCCTTATTCCATCATGCCAAATGATCGTGTGAATCATCCTTCCCACTGTATTTTTCTGTCATTTGAGTGTTAGCATACTCAAACCTTAATTTCATCACTCTTCTACATTCCTTCCATCGAACGAATCTCTCCTTGTGCGTACCCCACCAATGAGCAGGCGTAGCGTGCAAGGCCATCTCCAGTGCCTGGAAGTGATGCTCTTCTGGTACTTCCCTGTCAAATTCATCTAAAAAGAAATCCACATTAGTCAAACCATAATAATGCAGAAGATTCCTTACCTTAGTGAAGACACACTGCAATGATTTGGTCATCATATTGCAATGGAGCGTAGATACATCATTCAACCGATTTTGCCAGTGTTCAAGATGTTCATCTAAATCTCAAGTGTAGGAGCTATCCTTGTCCCACACAATTCGTCCATCAACCATAGGATTGATCTAATATTCATTTCACACTCTGATCCAGATCATCATCACTTTCCACAAAGTCACGAACAAGTTCAGTATAGCATGCTCCTTCGGCCGGGTCTAGTGGTACTAAACCCTGAGTGACTTCCTTTCAAACATCATCTTCCACTTCTTCAAGTTGATTACCGCATCCATATCAAAATCCCAGTTAATTCCTAGTAGCGTGGGGTACAAGTTACTATCATCAACTATTTCAATGACATTAATGTCAGCCACCATGCTTGCACCCGCAATGTCCACTATTACAGCATATAAGCGCCCCATCAGAATAATCTTTTATTGATTTTCCATGCGCAACTGAATAGGAGACTATTACAGCACAGGTATCCCCATCCTTTCCCATGTCTCCTTAGGTAGGAAATTTGCATAAGATCCCAAATGCAAGATTACTTGGTCCATTTCATATTTGCCTATCTACGCAGTTAGCCTCATCTCGCGCCCTGTGTGGTTCTTATGCTTACTAATTTTCCTCACGGTGCATTATTCAGTAGGAGTATTTTCTTTACTTGTGCACTTGTCAATTAACTCTTGCAACCCTTCTACCTCTTTCTTATCGCACAGTAACTTCATACAGGTCTTCAGAAAAGTAGCTAGTACCGAAGGATCTACCTCTTGTGTCGTACTATTTTTTGGAATTTTCTCCTGGCTTCCTGAGGTGGAAGTCTCAACAAAGTCCTTCTTTGCTTCCATGAAGGTCTCTTTAGCATGATGAAGATCAAGGTCTATTTCCTTCTCAGCAGTCTTGCGCACCCACCCGTCATCCTCAGGCTGCTTGCCTTTTTCTGCACTAGTCACCATACCACTTCTTGTCACTATATTTATGATTTTATCTTCTTCACAAGGCTCTTCCATCATCATTTGAATGTTCTATGTAGGCTGCTGGGGCTGCGCCTTATTTTCTTACATCTTCATCATAAGGACCGAACATTATTCTATCATATGATAAAGCTATCAACAATACTGACATGACAGATGCGTGGGGTTTGTACAATCTCGCACAAAGTGCCCTACTTTGACACAATTATAGCAGATTACCTGTCCATGCCCTCAGCCAATTCCGCCCCCACATCTTCGTCCTCAACCTTGGAATCCTCCACACATTGCTTCTGCACCCTGATCCCGAGGTTCGTTCTCCACCTACATTAGGTAGTTAGGGGTTCTATCCATCATCAACTCATAACTCCTATAATGGAATTAATCATGTCCCACAGATTTATAGAAATTGCAAAACAACTACTTAGGGGCGAGTACAAACTTCTGTAATAAATAGAAATTACCAGTTGCATGTTTTCCTATAACCTAATAGATAGCGCACCACTGTGAAACTCCTACTCTCAACCCAACATTATTCTATGGTTTCAGGGAAACATGCCCTCTCCCTATAATATAGTTATTATAAACCAGGAAATGGTCATTATCATGTCCATGTCTCTTGCACTTCAAACACTAGACCTCAGTGCGCACCTCCGATTGGGCTTCCTTTTCTTTCTTCAAGATCTACAACTCCAAGTACAGGATTTCCATCTGTTAGTGAATCTGTTGCACTCCAAGTTTCATATCCTGTATAGGTGAGGCATCCAACCTCATCATAATTTCCAAAGCTTCTGCTTGCGTTTCCATCTTTTGTTGTGACAAAATCACTCTTAAGTGTGGTAAGAGCGACATTATATACCAGTCACGATGTTGGGAATATATAACACCATGTTGGCCTTCCTGATCAGGCATTTCATCCTTTGATCGAAATCCCAAGGTGTCTCATCTACCTTCTATAAAATTTCTTTAACCTCATTCACTGAGTGGTCACCAACTGCACCTCTAACTTAGGTTTTCTAAACTCCTTGTTCAAAGCTTGCTAGGTTTCTACCAACATCGTAGTGGGGTTATCAGTGCAATACTTGATGTAACTTGTTAATGCTTGATCATGTAAGGTTGTGATCAGCTACACTTTCTTGATACTATCATCTGTAATCTATTGTGCTATCCATATAGCTCCTGCGACAAACCGGAATAGTTTGGGATCTTCGCTCCCTACTCCTCTAAAGATCGACATCTTCATTGTGTTTTCCATGTTGAATGGTGGAAGTGGAGGTGGAGGTGGAGGTGGATATGGAGTGGATGGATGAGGTGTCCTTAGGATACCTGTTTGGTCAATTTAGTTTCCTAAATTGCTCTACATAAATTATCAATCTGGGTATCATAAACTGATGAAGTGTAGTGCACTGTTTGTGCTAGATAACCCTTCCTACTTCGTTATTTTTGTGTTTTATGTTGTTTTGGGGGTTCTTGGTCTTTAGTTCCTAATGATTTACAATGTAATTATCAAAAACTTAAATATGACTTTCGTAAAGATTGCTCAAAATCTAAAGATGAAAGCAGGGCTTAAGAAAGACTTGGAAGCAGGGCTTAAGCAAGAAATGAAAACAAAGTTCCTATTCCTGTTTCACTATTATTTCCTAATCATGAATTAAAACCAAAAGTGAAATTTGCAATTGATGTCTAACTAATTACATAAATAAAACTAAATGAAATACTTAGTTACTCTGCCTCTCAATTTTTAGAGAAAGTCTCCTTGGGATGACATTTGAGGAATTTTGTACTTCATTATTCTAAGAGAAATCAAATACAGAGATGCAACATAGACTCATTAAATAAATGTAATGTTCAACCACTTATTTTAGGATGAATGATCAACTTGAAGGGTTTTTCAGAAACATTCATTAACACCACGAGTCGGTAAACTAGAAATAAAATGGAAAAGACAGTAAATGGCACTAATCAGTCTAATTGAGAATATAAAGACTAGTAAAATAGTGCATGAAGTGAACTAGATTACATTACTGAGTTTTAACTTCTAACTGCTACTCAAAAATAGAAAAAGATCAAGCAAAAAGAAGATACTCTAAATTATGAATACTATTAATAAGAAAATGATGAAAATTGCATTATAAACATTGTTAGTAAGAAAATGATTATAAACACTCTGAAAGAAAATGATGCTTTATAGTTAACAAGAAGAAGAAAAAATAAAATAAAATGAAATGAAACCTTCTTCAGTGCAAGGGGCCTCTGCAACTGATTAGGCTATGCTTGCTCAATCAACTCCAAGATTTCCATAAAACATGCGGTCTTCATATTAAAAATAGGGACACAAAATGTCTAGGAACTACAGAGTTTAAAACTTTGATTTCACAATGAAACTATCACTATTAACACTAACTTCTTCAGTCCTTTACATAGGTATTTATAAGAAAAAAAACATACAATTGTTTGTGGAGAAAAACATGATATAGCCAAACATGTAGAAGATAGATATGCGGAATTTCTTCCTCGACTGCTGGAAACATAAATCCAAGACATGGTGGCTGTTGGATTTGGTTATACAAGTTGCTGTTGGAGTCCGTAGGTACAGGTAGTTGTTCTAGATAACGCTTCCCATCACTGTGAAATGTGTTAATTAACCACGAAACAGAGTCCTATTACCTTCGGTCTCTGCGTTGGACTTATCCATTGACTGTAGTCTTATGCCATCTTCTTTGTTGACCTGGGCTAAGTGAATAGGACAGGGTCCATGTCATGATGATTTCCAAGCTACCCATGTAGCTAGTTTCTCCTTCTAACACCTGGAACCTGTTAAAGCATGAAGGTAGCCATGGAACAACCAATTAGCTTCAGAATAGGCTATGTTCCGTAGCTAATATATAAAAATTTATTCAAACAACAAAACATAAAAGCATAACATGTAAATCACTAAATGTCCAACTCAAGACAGTATATACTAGTCATTGGTGATGAGAATGCATCTTTCTCATGGAAAAACAAAGAAAAGGAATGAGAAGAATTGCTTAGGGAAAGATCAATTTGAGGCTCAACAATACCCTGCATAATTAACTAAACTGCACTTCACAACGTAGTCAACAACATCCCTTCATTGTCACTTGAAGGGGGTTCAATGAGCGTAATGTACTCTAAGCTTGATTCTTCGTTTCTTCTAAAGAATCTCCCACTTCGCCTAGCCCCAAACATCAAGGTAACTGCATAGCCCTATTTTCATATAACAACATTTTAAGCCAATTCTTTAATGATTTCAAATACTTACCTCACAGTCCCTTAAATAGCCTTCATTACGCTTCGCTATAGTTGATATTTATATAGATCACAAAATAAGTCACAAAACCTCCTAGTGTGAGATCAATACAATGATCCACAACTTGCGTGATATTACTTGTTGATGTATCCAGACGTCGCACTAGTTCAGGACTCCACACTATAGGGCCATCAAGCCTCCATGTCCCTTGACTATCGGCCAATTTAGACAACCACTCATGTAGTTTGTTAGGGAAGAAACATAAGAATGCGTTGGTTTTGTCTGTGTATAAATATCTCTACAACCATTGCTCCTTGGATAATTTAGGGCTCCTGTTCTCTTGAGCCACGAATGTGTGCACGTTTTGGTCAATCTACATTTCAATATCTTTCTTCATAGGAAGCCATTTATCACACATCTCTTAGATAGATCCTAGTCCTGACAACGGAACCATTTGTTGTCTTAAGGGGGCTTGCTCTAGGTTCAGAGTTGTTTGCGGCAACCAAAAAAATCCTAACTGTTGGCTCTTTCAGCAACAACCTGCATACCGCAGTCTATAGTCTCACCCAAAGCAGTATTGGGGGATGCTAGAACTAGATTTCTGTATCTAGAGACCATGTGATAAGTAGTCTTAAGACCTTGTAGCTCAGATTTGCCTCACACAGATCTATGTCTTCCTATGGTCCACTACTATAACTCTAAGGAAACAGATCTTATACCTTCATGAAGGTTTGCGATCAGGCTTTATAGACCTAAAAGAAGCAAATTGACCACTTTACGCACTAAATAGTAATCCTAGATCTACCTTCACACAGATCTACCCAATTCAATAGAATTCATGATAGATTTAACCATTACCTTCGTGAAAATATATTATTACTTAGTTCATGTATAGATAATTAAGATTGAATAGATTCGTGCAACAATTAAACTTTATTTCACATAAAACAGATCATTAAGCCATAATGCATAACTTGAACAAAAATAATAATAATAAGACACAGAGGCAAGATATTTGTTCCAAAATTAGTCTTTATTAGATTCAATGTTCAATTTACAGACTCTTCCACCCTACACACCTAGCTGTAGGGGATCACACACTCACCTGCAGACTTGTCAAGGTCTCCGCGTGCTCAGCTACAGGAGCCTTCCCCTTTCACTTAAGTACAGGAAACAAAGCTTTCCTGCCTTAGCACTTGCCCAAAATAGTAACCTTCTATCTTAGTTATTATCTCTTGACTCTCTATGACTCAAATACAGATAGCATTTTTGCTTACAATACCATGGTCCTCGGCCTATTGGTGAGTCCCAAAACCAACCTATCAATTACCCAAACAAGGGGCTAAAGCCCCTTTGACTCCTACTTAGCTGCACACCCCGCTTCCACATTTCACGAAGACTTTACATTCTTTACAAAATTCTCCTCAAAAGTTGGTTAAACTAACCCAAAATTGGCCCTAGGGACCCTATCCCAATACTTACCTGCAACAATTCCATTTAAACATTAAGTATAAAAAGGGAAGCACCAATAATGTCGTTGATTGCCTTAGCCGACGATCGGTCATGGCGTTGATCACTGTGCTCGAATCCTATGGGCACGAGAGTTTGGGGTGGCCGCATCTTTACAAGAACAATCTAGAATTCAACAATACATATCGAACACTCTTGGAAGGGAAGAAAGTTCCAAATTTTCACCTTCATGATGCACTTTTATACCACATGGGACACATTTATGTTCCTTGAAGTGAGCATGCAAAGATGATCTAGGAGGCACACTACAATCGGGTTGCTGGACATTTCGATGTAGAGAAAATAGTGGCAGTATTGCGGAAGTATTTTTATTGGCTGAAACTTCCTAAGGATGTTGGGAAGTACATTAGATCTTGCACTGCCTATGCCATTGCCAAAACAACCATCAAGCAACAAGGCCTGTATACTTCTCTATCTACTCCTAGTCAGTCTTGGGAATTTGTCTCCATGGATTACATGTCGGGGCTTCCTTCTACTAAGCACGACAATGATTGCATTTTCATGGTCATTGACAGATTCTCCAAGATGGCCATCATGGTGGCCTACAAGAAGAGTATCATAGCAAAGGCCATTGCTAAGCTCTTCTTTGAGTGAGTGTGGGTACACTTTGGAATCCCATAATCCATTGTCTCAGATTGGGACAACATATTCCTAAGTGAATTTTGGTCTAGTCTCTAGTTGATGTTGGATAAAAATATTACTAAGTCCATGACTTTGTAACCCAAAACTGATGGCCAAACAAAGGTTGTCAATAGGATGATCGTACACATTCTATGCATGTACAACTCGAAGCATCCACGCATGTGGGATGAAAGTCTCTTTTATGTCCAACTCAACTACAATATACCTATCCACATCTCAACAGGCCACAATCCCTTTCAGGTAGGGCTGGGAATTCAACCATTATGTCCCATTGATGTGGCCATACCATTTTGCATCCACTCAGGCATATTCGTCTCACATCCAATCCGAAGCTGAAAGGGCTAACAACTTCATTGAGCGCATTCAACACATCCACCAATAGGTCCATGATATATTGGATAGAGGTAATGCTAAGTAAAAGCAGTGCCATGATCAACATTGAATGATGCACAAGTTCCAGGTGGGTGACAAAGTTTGGCTACATTTGTAGAAGGAGTGCCTCGCTGAACTCCATTGCAAGCTTTGCCCGCTCTGATATGGACCATACACCATCACTAAGGCTGTCGGTGACAACTCCTTCGAGCTCAACATCCCACCATTCCTTGGTCTACACCTAGTGTTCAATGTAGACTGATTTCAACCATACTTTACACCATTGTTGGACACATCCGACATTGCAGAATAACTCACACCGATAGAGTTCAACCCAGATTGCATGGAACAAGCCACAACTGATCAAATCATGGACACATAGATCAAAAACACTCACCAATAGAGGGTAGAGCTATATCTAGTTTTCAAAGCAAGCCAACTCCTACACAAGGGAAATTGGTTCACCAGGGACCAAGTTCAACAGAAATTTCCTCACCTCATGGAGGCTCTACACACAATGGAGATCATTGCTTCCTAAGGGGGGGGGAGGAATGATCCAAGTGGATATTGGTGGCCACCCAAATATTCCACCTAGACACCCCAGTCAATTTCATCTATTTCCTTGTTTATTTTAGCATTTACTATTTGTAACAGTTTTTCAGGTCTTAAACTTGCTGAGCAGTTTTGACCCCCTAAATGGCGGTTTTTTTTTTTTTTAGATCTGTTGCAGGCTCCTAGCCATAGGTAAGGGAATGTGGAAAAATGCGTAGTACTCATATAAACCTTTCCAACAAGGTATCGTAGGCACCAAACGGAGATAATATGACCAAGTTACGACCCCAGGAAGTTGGCTGCCCAACTAACCCCAATGGGGCCCACAAAAGCTTGGCAGTACATCTCCTGGGGTTAGGGTTTTGGTTGTTTAGGGTTTTCTCATGTTTTCAAATAATAAATATTCCCTTGAGTCTCATTGTAACACAGTTCAGTTGGCATGTAGCCACCACATCTCTTCTCAGAGATAAGCTACCATTGCCCGAGCTATCTTATTCCATTCTGTTTGTAAGCATAGTTCATTAGTTTTCTATTAATGAAATGAAGTGATTTTCTGCTACATCTCTATATTTATGATTATATCTGTAATTGTTTTCATTCCTATTTAATTTTGGATCATGCATAAAGATTAATTTCAACATAACATTTAAAGTATTGAACAACATTTATAGTTCATTTTTAGGGAAGGAAATGCACTTATTTGTTCCTATTTAAAATTGTTGGAAACTAAAGAAGGGATTTCCACTCTGCATCCAACAATAGGCACAGGTAGGCTATAAATTTCTTGTAGCTAACCACCCTCAAGATAAATCTAATGTTTGAAGGGTGCTTCACTAAGGTTATTACACTAAAGGTCAATTCTGGGTGATTATTAAAGTAAACTATCCTTCAAAGGCTAGGAAACAAGAATGTCACCTCTCAAGTTTTGGGTTAGGGATCAATACATAGAAAGTATGGCCATTAAGGCTTGTACAATACAAAGAGATAACCCTTCTTCACCCCTACAGTCCCTTGGTGGTTCTCCCTCTTGTGGTGTTTCATGTTCACAACACAATCACATTGTACATTTCCTCTCTGCAACCTAACTCAAATGGAGTGATTGTCCCAATGGTTTCCTCAACTATCACTAGTCAAATCTGGAATATACACTCTAGTTTTCCACACATATGTTATAGGTGTATAGGGTTCTCAATGTTATAGGTTACAAAACCAATTTAGTTCTCTTTCTCCATTTCTACCAATTCTCTTTAGATTCCATGTTGGAAATACTGAGAGGGGGGTGAATCGGTATTTATCTTAATTTCACAATTGGTTAGTTTACTTAACATTCAGAACATTAATAATTAAAATGTAAGACACATCATCAAATAAAAGAGAGTGCAAAAAATATGTTGTCCAAACAAGCTTTGTTACATGTATGATTACATACACAATTTACCAGTTGTACTGGAACGAAGTACGAAACTCCCCAAGCTTGAAGATGTTTGCAAAAAAATTCTGCAAGAGTCTTCAACCTCCCTTACAATAAACAAGTCAATCAATCACTATTGCTCCCACTTCAAATATCACTATTGCTACTCTCTCTATCCTCAATCACTTCTTTTGTCCATGCTACACTCACTATCTACAACTGCCACTCTTCTGCATCTCACTGCTACCACCCTTCTTAACTACTATTGTTGCTCCATATATTCATTGCCTACTACTATTAATTATGTTACCGCTCTGGCTACTATGCTGACCACTCTCATTGTCAATATTCACTTTCTAGAAAATAGTTTCTATTCAATAATAGTCACAACAATAATCAAAACAATCTCACTGTCAGTCTTGTACATCTAGCAAACTTTCATTAATGACTCAAATCACTAGTCATGTTCTCTATTAATCATGTCCAAATTTGGAATTTGTCTGCAACATATCAATCCTATCAATTATAGTGGTCTCATCAAGATATCACAAAAACAATTGTGTCATCATGGCATATCAATAGGTCATTGTCATGTCTATAAATGTTGTCATGTCTACAAATGTTGTCATGCATATTGTTGTCCCATTATCAACAAATCACAGTCTATAAGATATACTATCATATAAGAACAAGTCTATTCGAATTGTTATAACTATCATATGGATTAGTATGAGAGGGGCTGCCATACAATATTATTATTATAGGATTTATTGGGCAGTTGGCATTATCTCAATGGCTAGTGGAAACAAGTATGTTACCATTGATGTTAGCAATCATGATGGGAGATGTGTTGGTAAGTTGGCATTGTCTGACAGTTGGTAAGAGTGTTGGCATTGATGTAAAAAATACTAGCATGGATGTTTTTGGAAACAAATGTTGGATGTGATGTCCACTAGCCTAGCTATGATGGTAATTGGGCTAGCATTGATGTGTCAAGCTCAAGGGGAGTCCCACGGTTGTTGTAGTCTCTTGTAGATAATCACCATAGTACCAAACCTATTGGAGAAGCCATAAAATGATGATTATGGTGGTTGGGAGGCTCAGGATTTGGAGGCATTTCTACATCAAGAGACTTTCTCAGATGCTCCTAGAAGTGACATAGTTGGATAGTTCTTGGGAAGAGATTTTCAACCATATGTGGAAGTCTACAAATTTCCTCCTAGATCGGGAGTTATTTCCAGTCAATGTTTGGGACCTTAAGTCCATAATATTAGAGTTAAAAGGTGATTTGAAGAGTATTGGCACATAGCCAAAGTTGGAATTAGAACCAAACATGATGGAAAATCCTAGCAAAGTGGCCAAAAGGAGTTTTGAGTAGACGTGGTATGGACATCTCAACAACGAGAATATTTTTGATTGGCTCAAGCGAAGCTCACCCGACGGAGCTACCCTAACGGTATATTAATGGAGCATAAGTTAAAGTGCTAGCATGAATGGAGTGGGTTGATGAGGAGTGCTAGTAGAGTAGTGAGAAGTAGTTTTATTGGCCAGTGGAGGCTCCACTTGACAACCTAGCCCGATGGTATAGCCCAAAAAAATCCTTTAGGATTACAAAGTGAAAGTGTCGGGAGACAGGGCGCTAGACATGGTGGCAGTAAGGTTAGTAGTGGAAACCAATGATAAAGGTGTAAGGAGGTTCCCACAGTGACAAAAAAGCCCAAAAAGGCTCTCCTAGAGGAAATTTAAGTAGAACAAAATGGAAGCACCAAGAGATATGTGTCGGACCATGTAGCAACATTATGATATCCCAATAAAGGGAAGTCTATTTAGGCCTCTAGGTATTAGAAGTGTTTTCTCACACAGTTGATTGCATAGATCAATCACAGAGAGATACTCTAGGGTCACCCCTCCAAAATACACAATCCGCTCAATAGTGGTGTTGGAGCTAGATTTCAGAATTTGGTGGTTTTTTATTATAATAGAGGTTGGTCACAAACATGGTCTCAGGGGCCCTTTCTCTCTCCTCCAACAGGACACATGGCAACATTTCATTGGCTCACAGGAGATGACAGTGGTAGATGACGTCAGTATGACGTGGATGTATGGGGGACACATGGCAAGAATATTCAACATTTTTGGGTGGCCTATGGGACAAATTTGAGTTACACATGTCATCTATCATAGGCTGACACGTAGAAAAGGTGACGTCAACATGATGTCATCACACTAGTATGATCTCAGAAGAAATTAATTATGCACTTGAAGAGGTTGACGGGCTAACTGGGAATCGGGAATATGTGGTTGTGATAGAGCACAATCCAATGGAAAAAGTGTCAAGTAGACCCCATGGGATGCATAAGCCTAGAAGGCTCAGCCTAGTAAATGGGCGCACATAGTTTTTTACTAGAAGGATATAGATGGGACACATCGGAAAGCCAACATACAAGCATTGAACAATGAGAAAAGAGAGGAAGGACCCCACGAAACAACTAAGCTTGCTAAGAGGAACCCAAAAGTTTGATATTGATGCGCAAAGGGAATGCGTCGGACAATAAGAACTGAGACACATTAGCCTAACAACTCATCCTGGTGATGCCTTTGATTGGTAAGTGAAAGTGTGAGTGGACCCTATCAAATAATGCATCCCATAAAAATGAACCTGATAGTTTGTAAAGGGAGTGGTGAAGGACTGTGCTAGAAGATAAAGCGATGGGACATGAAGGACTGGTAGGAAAACTTGTTGTAGAGTGGCAGAGAATGAGAATGAGGTTGGGCGATCCCCACAAGACACGTCGACTTGGTGGCATGACATCAGCGGGTTCATAAAGATGCAAAAACTCAATATGCCAGGAGGAAAGGATCTACGGGCTAAGAACCCAAACATGTCTCTACCTTATAGGTAGAAACCAAGGGCATAGAGGAAATAAAGAGCTGTAAAGGCTTTAGGAGTGGGTAAGTACCAACCCCTTTTTATTGTTTCACATAGAAACAAAGGAGCTCTAGCCTTTGGGCTAATGGGTGGTTACCTTGCATAGAGGTGTGACCAACAACGTGGATCCATTAATAAATAAATTTGGCTCATGAAGGACTTAAACAGACTAGTTGCTTGAAGGTTTGAATTAGTGGTAACAATACCTAGTCCCATGGTGGGAAATAAGTAAAGGTACCAAAAAAAGGAGCTAAAGGCTGAAGTTGGTAGGTTTGGAAGGATTGTCAATGGAAATCCTTTGGGATTTGGATGGATGAGTTGGTAGACTAAGACGAGGAGGACCATGATTTGTAGAGGTGGGAGTTGACTCCAGAAGAACTATGCATAGTGTTCCTTGCACACTTCATGAAATTGAATGAAGAGAAGACTAACTTTAGAGAATCCATGATGAAGTACATTTTGATCTTTGTGTAGCTTTACTGGGATTTAATTCTCAGTATGGAATTGTTGGCATTATGATACAAGTGTTGTCTTTCATGGCAAATCACTCAGACGACAGTTCATAGTACAACAAAGGATTACAGACGGACTCCAAAGAATGAAGAAAGAGTGGTATACGCTAGTTCACTTTGTCGAAGGTGCATATACACACGGGTTAACAGAACAAAAGTAGTGTATAAAGTATACACGCACTTTCACAGGAGGAAAACCACGTACATGATGGAAAACCAAGTTTTTGGTCCAAGGTATTTTGGTCCAAGGTATTTGGTCCAAGGTATTGACCCTAGGTATTTGGTCCAAGGTATTGGTCCTAAGTGGTTTTGGTCCAAGGTATTGAGAAAGGCCTAAGAGTATATAAGGAGGAGAAGATCATTAGGCCAAGTGCGCAAGCAATAAGATTCTAAGGAATACTTCTATCTGAAGTATATTTTATGTTACAGGGTTATGTTTGGGATTGGATCTGAAATATTCATGTGCACCTTGAGTTAAATATTGGATCAGGAATCATGAGACTTGAAATGACTTATTCTTGAATGGTCTGATATTGGTTGAGACTAGATCTGATGTTTTGCGCCTGTTCTATTTGTTACCTATCATGATTTGGTTTTGTCTGAAGTCTAGAATTGTAGCAAAGTTTTGAGTCATTATTTGTAGATATGTACACAGGTTCGTCTCGTCCAAAGAGCGTGTACATGTAGGTTCGGTTCTCTCAAGTTGCGTATACAAAAGAAAATATTCTTTTCAGATCTAATTATCTATTTGATCAAATTTTGTTGTTTTACTGTTGTCTGTCAATGATGTCTTCTTAGATCTGAATGTAAAATTGAATGTATAAAGAGGTTGGGATTTGATTAATTGATTGTATAAGTGAGAAGAAGTGATTTCTGTCTCTACCTGTGTAGAGCTCTGTAAGTTGACAGTAGATATTCAGTATATTGATGGTTGGTACAAACTTGATTCAAAAATTTATGTTTGCAGTAGTTTTGAAAGTATACACAGGTTTAATTCACGGAAGTAGCATATACATGCAAGTGGGTTTAGCCAAGTAGCGTATACACTCTAATGCATGATTTGTGAGGTTATAGCTGGTTCTGAATGATGATGCAGGGTTCTAGTTACAACACAGTGTTCTGGTGTTAGTGACCTGATTGTTCAGATTAACTGAATATTGGTTGATGCGGTTTAAAAGCTTTGATGGGTCCACTATGAAAATTTGATGACACGTGGCCTTCATATTGTGGTGTTTTGATCCAGGAGTATTTGGTCTGAAAATTTATGAAACATGGTCCTTGGTGGAAAAGTGGAGTTTTGTGTAGGTTAGCACCTATGTACTAGTAAACATATTGGCTAGTACAAGAACTAGGGGTTGTAGCTCCCTTCCAGTAGAAGCTAGAGAATGAGAGAAGTTTGTAACCTTCTACAGGTAGAATCCTGCGTACTGGTATGAGTCTACACTAGTACAAGATTGTAAACATATTTTCTTATTATTAAAGAAGACAGAGATGACAGCAGCAAGTGGTTTTACCCACATTGGGTTTGCACCTTAAATCTTGGTGTTCATGTGTGTTGCTTATGTGTGATGCTTTATTTTTCTTTTACTGCACTTTCTAATAAATCTCTGATATGCTGGTTTAAGCTCAACACATGATAAATTGTCTAAATCACAAGTTCTCTACATATACTCTAGTTTCTTTGAGCACATTTGCTTATACACGCTAGTTCACTTCACTGAAGTAGCGTACACAAATCTGTTTGGGGAATAAAATTATTGATATGATAATACTTATTCACCCCCCTCTCAGTATTATTTCCAACAATTGGTATTAGAGCAGGTCCTTCAGAAGAAGCTTGATCGCTTGAAGGGAGATACATCAACATCAATAATCAAGAAAGTATGGGATCCATCAGACCACCAATCTTCTATGGTAGCAACTTTTTTTATTGGAAAATAAGAACCACAACCTATCTACAATCACTTGGAATGGATGTTTGGGAAATTTTGGAAGGAGGATATACATTTCCAACAACAATTCCTACAGATGTGGCAGGTAAAAAGCAATATGAAACCAATGCCAAAGTTGTCAATACTTTATTGGGAAGTATGTCACAATCAGAGTTTGTCAAAGTCATGTAGCGCAAATGAGCCAAAGAAATATGGGACAAAATCATTTTGAGCTACGAAGGAGACTCTCAGGTAAAACATGCTAAGCTTCAAACTCTCAAAATTTAGTATGAAACTCTTAAGATGCATAGTGATGAAAGTATAGCTAGTTACTTCTTACGTATAAATGAGGTTGTTAATTGTATGAAGAAATAAAGGAATTTACCTTAGTTGAGAAAGTTTTGAGATCCTTGTCTGCTAAATTTGAATCAAAAGTATTTGCCATAGAAGAAAAACAGGATCTGCAGAATATCACTATGACATAGCTTCATGGAATCTTAACTGCCTTCGAGATGAGAAAAGGAGGACCATCAAATATGAGAGAAGCTACATTTAAAGCTTCAGAATAGGAAAGGAAGAACACAATGAATCGGGGCATATTTTAGAAGAATAAGATGAGGTAAACTTTGTCAAGAAGCTTCAATGGGGTTTTGGAAGGTTTAGAGGTTAGCTACCCTTCAAATGCTTTGCTTGTGGCAGAGTCGGTCATTATGTTGCTAGATGTCCTCATAAAGATAAATATGAAAAAGGAAAGGAATATGCAAAAGGGAATAGAAAACAAGTTGTGAATAAAAGGAGTTACTATACTCATGAAGATAGTGATGGTTTATGTAATAGTGATGAAGATGAAACTGGACAAGATTATAGACTTCTCATGGCTTATGACAATGATAATCTTTGGGATGCTTTATAAGAGGAAGACCTTCATGAAGAAATATATAAACTCAAATTTTTTTAGAAGAAAAGAATATGATTATAAATACCTTGACATACCAACTTGCTGAAAAGGAAAAACACAATGAAAAACTAGAATGTGAAATTGTGGGTCTAAGAAAGGATCTTGAGAAAACAAAATCTCTCAATCTTAGATTTGATAAAGGATCAGAAAATTTAAATGAAATTATCAAAGTTCAACGTTCTCTTTTGATAAAGATAGGTCTTGGATATACTGAAGAAGCATCTCAATCATGAAGCCATCAACCTCCACCAAAAGCTATCTTGATGCAGCAAAGACCAGTGAACAGTATGACAATCGTCAGCAAAGGCATAAAGCTGAACACCAGGTAAATCATACTCAATTTACTCCAAGGATGAATAGAAGCCATAACCAACCTTAGGAAAATCACACTTAATTTGCTCCAAAGATGAATATCAATAGAAACTACAATCACTAGGTTAATAGATTCGATAGTCGCAGGAACTTCTTTAACGGGCAATGTTTTTCATGTCATAATTTTGGGCACAAAGCTACTAAATGTGTTTCTTACAAAACCATCATGACTAGAGAAGCACGAAATCAAAGGAATGTAACATGGATCAAGAGAAGTTCCTATAATAACTTTTCTCCTCTTGAAAATGAAATAGAATGCTCAATCTGTAACAACTTTCGTCATGAAGAATCTGAATGCAAGAGAAAATTTCGGCAAACATCTCAAAAGGAGAAAACACAATTAAATCCCAAGATATAGAGAAGGAAAGAATCTCAAAAAGAAAGATGTAGTATAGCCTTGTATGCAGAAGGACAATAAAATCATTGGTACATCGACAGTGGATGCTCCAAACACATGACAGGTGACAAAGAAACACTTCACTCATATAATGCCTTGGAAAAGGAAAAGAATGTCTCATTTGGAAATGACACTCCTGCTATCATAAAAGGTAAAGGTTCTGTTTTCTTGAAAGAAAAGGTTAAAGTAGGAAATGTTATGTATGTAGACGGTTTAAAGCATAACCTGTTGAGTGTCAGTCAAATGTGTGATCAAGGAAATGCAATGGTGTTTCGATCAAATGGATGTGTTGTTCACGAGCTTGATACAGGAGAGACCATGATCAAAGGTACAAGAACTCCAAACAACTTATACATACTCAAGGGAGGACAACAATAGTGCTATCTAAGCAAAAAGGATGAAAACTGGCTATGGCATAGAAGATTGGGACATCTAAGCTTTTCTCAAATAAGAAAAGCATGCAGACTCAAGGTTGTTCATGATCTTCCAGATATCAACATCCTAGAAAATAAATTATGTAAACCATGTCAAATCGATAAGCAAACCATAGTTCACTTCACAGAAAAAGAAGAGTCAACTAGTAAGCCTCTTGAACTTGTCCATACTGATTTATGTGGACCATCAAGGAAAAAGTCACCTCGTGGAGAAGAATACTTTATTTTGTTCATTGATGATTTTTCCAGAATGTGTTGGATAGGACTTCTAAATCATAAAGATGAAGGATTTGAAAATTTCCAAGCCTTCAAAGCCTTGGTTGAAAATGAATCTGATCGAAAAATCAAATGCCTCAGATCTGATCGAGGAGGGGAATTTACATCGGATGAATTCTTTGACTTTTGTGAAAAACATGTAATAAAAAGGAAATTCTCCATCGTAAGGACACCTCAACAAAATGGCGTGGTAGAAAGAATGAACAGAACAGTTCAACAAATGGCTCAAGCTATGCTAGATGAATATGGAACTCCTGCAACCTTCTAGGGTGAAGTTGCATTCGCTACTGTGACTATTCTCAACAAAGCAAATGTTTGGGTAAATAGCACTAAAACTCCACATGAACTTTGGTATGGTAAGACTCCTACCGTATAATACTTTAAAGTTTTTGGAAGCAAATGTTTTATCAAAAGGACTAATGAAAAACTTGGTAAGTTTGAACCCAGAGCAGATGAAGGTATTCTTCTTAGTTATTCTTCCAGAAGTAAAGGATATAAATGTTATAATAAAAGACTTGGAAAAAATGTTGAAAGCATTGATGTTGTAGTTGATGAAGCATGCAAAAATCCAAAAAAGATAAAAACATAAGATTATGACAATGAAGAAGATGGGGATTATTTTCCCACATCAAATCAAAATGATATTGAAGAAGAAACTAATGAAGCACCAGAAGAAGAGATAATGGTAGAAGAAAAGACTCTGTCCAGGTATGCTGAGAAAAATCATCCAGAAACTCAAATTTTAGGGGAAAAAGAGGTAGGTGTATGGACCCGAAGAACTATTACAGGGACCTCAAGCTATCTAGCATTACTATCCTCCACCGAAGCTCAAAATGTAAATGAAGCATGCAAAGATGAACGTTGGGTCAAGGCCATGGATGAAGAACTTGAGAAAATTGAAAAGAATGATACTTGGGAATTAGTTCCTAGACCTTATGATAAAAATATTATAGGAACTAAATGGATATTCAAAAAAAAACTAAATGAAAATGGAGAAGTCATTAGAAACAAGGCCAAACTTGTTTGTAAAGGGTATGCTCAACAAGAAGGTATAGATTTCGAAGAAACTTTTGCACCTATTGCCAGACTTGAAGCCATAAGGATGTTTCTTGCTCTTTCTAGCTTTCAGAAATTCAAAGTATACCAAATGGATGTAAAATCAACTTTCCTTAATGGAGATAGAAGAAGAAGTTTATATTTAACAACTAGAAGGATTCATTCTTGGAAATCATGAAAAACTTGTAAGCAGACTAAAAAAATCTCTCTATGGTCTAAAGCAGGCTCCAAGGGCCTGGGATTATCGCCTTGACAAATATCTACATCAACGAGGTTTTACAAAAGGTTCAACAGATAATAATCTATGTACGCAGATTGAAACTGATAAATTGCTAATTATTATTGTGTCTATTTATATGCTCTGATGTTGATGATTACAGTCTATTTATATGCTCTGTTCATTAATTTTTTATCTGACTGAAAAAGATGCCTTGATCATTGACTTGTTAACAATGCATAGGTAGCACAGGTTTAGGGGGAGCATCAGCCTTCACACGCATTATGCATTTTTGGCATTATGGTTTCTAAGTCCAGCTATGGCTTCAAATATTTATACCGTTTGTTGCTTAAGTCATGTGCTCAGGGGGAGCATGGACAACATAATGTATGTCAAAGGGGGAGAATATCTTGATCTGCCCTTTGCTCTTGATGTCAAAGAGGGAGAGTGTCTTAGTGTTGTTGTTTCCATCAAGTCCAAAGGGGGAGATTGTTGGCATTATGATATAAGTTTTGTCCTTGATGGCAACTCACTCAGATGATAGCTCACTGTGCAACAGGTCAACAACACAGGATTACAGATCAAACTCCAAAGAATGAAGAAAGAGAGGTATATGCTAGGTCACTATGTCCAAGGCACATATACACAAGTGGTTAACAGAACAAAAGTAGCGTATAACGTATACACGCACTTTCACAAGAGGAAAAGCACGTACATGTTGGAAAACCAAGTTTTTGGTCCAAGGTATTTGATACAAGGTATTTTGGTCCGAGGTATTTGGTCCATGGTATTTGGTCCAAGGTATTGACCCTAGGTATTTGGTCCAAGGTATTGGTCCTAATTGGTTTTCGTCCAAGGTATTGAGAAAGGCCTGAGGGTATATAAGGAGCAGAAGATCATTAGGCCAAGTGTGCAAGCAATAAGACTAAGGAATACTTCTATCTGAAGTATATTTTATGTTGCAGGGTTATTTTTGGGACTAGATCTGAAATATTCATGTGCACCTTGAGTTCAATATTGGATCAGGAATCATGAGACTTGAAATGACTTATTCTTGAATGATCTGATATTGATTGAGACTAGATCTAATGTTTTTCACTTGTTCTATTTGTTATCTATCATGATATGGTTTGTTTTGAAGTATGGAATTGTAGTAAAGTTCTGAGTCAATATTTGCAGATTTGTACATAGGTTCGTCTCAGTGAGAAAGCATGTACATGCAGGTTCGGTTCTCCCAAGTTGCGTATACAAAAGAAAAGATTCTTTCCAGATCTGACTAATCTATCTGATCAAATTCTATTGTTTTACTGTTGTCTATAAATGAAGTCTTCTTAGATCTGAACGTAAAAATGAATGCATAAGGAGGTTGGGATTTGACTAATTGATTGTATAAGTGAGAAGAAGTAATCTATGTCTCTACCTATGTAGAGCTCTGTAAGTTGACAATAGATATTCAATATATTTATGGTTGGTACAAACTTGATTCAAAAATTTATGTTTGTAGTAGTTTTGAAGGTATACGAAGGTTTAATTCACGGAAGTAGCGTATACACGTAGGTTGGGTTCAGCCAAGTACCGTATATACTCTAATGCATGATTTTTGAGGTTACAGCTAGTTCTGAATGATGATGCAGGGTTCTAGGTTCAGCACATTGTTCTGATGTCAGTGATCAGATTGTTCAGATTAACTGAATAGTGGTTGATGCAATTTAAATGCTTTGATGGGTCCAGTGTGAAAATTTTATGAAATGTGGCCTTCAGATTATGGTGTTGTGATCTAGGAGTATCCAATTTGAAAATTCATTGTTTGCTTATATGGGCCTAACCCAAGTTTAAAAGAGTTATTTAGCCAAACAAATCCCATAGCTACCATCCCTTTCGACAACAGCCTACGGGGTGCAAACAGAGGTCTCACCCGAGGTAGTAGGGGAGGGTGTTGGAACCAGATTTCTGCACCCTAGGGATTTCTTTGTGTGGTCTAGAGGTTTTGTGCACTAGTTTACAGCTCCGTGTTGCTTGGTATTCTCATAGATCCAGATTGATTATATCTTTCTTATTAGTGAGCTATTCTATTGGAGGATGAAGTTACAAATAAACAGGATCTTTAAGAAAACATTTAACCAACATAATTGATTCGCGCATTAAAATGAACCCAAATTTACATTCATTCATATAATAAGCAAAGTAAATTAAATAGATATTATGGAATTCAGATTCGTGAAAGCTCAAAATGAACACAAAATTTCATAAGAAACTTTTATTTCCACTTATCCTCAATACATTCAAATCCGCCCTACGCTCTCAGTTGCAAGGGTTCGCGCACACAGCTGTAGACTTTCTAGGCCTCTAGGCTCATAGTTGCAGAGCCTCTATCTACTACCCCAACCCTCGACATGGACTTAGAAACGCTTTTCGACTATCTTCTTCAAAAACCCATTACATTTCATATTCCAGATTTTATATCCAAACTTTGTTATCACTACCCATATAGCCTTGCTCTATTTATACCCTTCCTTGGCCTGCGATCTCTGTGGGGGCCAACTCTATTTACATTTCTTTACATGCTTTTTGGGTGGACTACCCTTTGACTCAACCTATTATAATTCTTTCTCCGTGCTTTTAGCAGAGTATTTATCCTAACTTTACCCAAAATGTCCAACTTCGCGCCCCCTAACCGTTGCGCGGGGCTTCTGCTATCCAATAGTCCCCCAACACAATCATCTTAACTCATTCCGAGTCACTTGGCGGTGCAGCTAGACACTTTGCCTTAACTTCATGGTTCACCTCCCTTTGAGTGATGCTCGTCATCCTACTGCTCCTTCATTGTCTCCTGCAACACTTCGCCTAGCTCCTACTTCAGTGTTTCTACCATGTCTCGCAACCGACGATGCTCATTCTGCTCTGCTCGGTTAACACAGAACACCCCCTCATAGGATTTTAGTGTGAGTGGGGGAGCCGCATACGGGACCGCCTGGTACCATCGTAGCCACTACTGACCTTTGTATCTTCTCTTCACACCATCTACTGTAGCTTGTGTTGCTATTTTGGAAGACCCTGGCTATTTTCTGTGAGATCCCAATCATTAGAGGATATTAGAGATGACTTATTAACTGCATATCCACTCGTGAATGCTGTCAGTCCATCCTTTTGTTGTTATGTCATAGTGCACTAGCCTGCCTTTGGGTGAGGCAATGGCATCCAAACCAATTCTGCGTCGTGCTTCCTCTTTCTAATACATACCCTACTAGTGATGCTATAGCCTATGGGACGCCCACAATGATCAACACCATACTCCTTAGAGAGTCCTGCTTCTCCATCGACCAGATCACTACCTCCGGGTGCATGCCTAGTGTAGAGATAATGAACAACTTCATATGTGCTTCCGAAGTGTAGGCCACCCAGTGGATTCCCCTCGGTGATTTATAGGCCATGGGAATTTCAAATTCACTGCTTACTGCCTGTTCTAGCTCGTGTAAACTACTTGTGTAAAATATGTGGTAGCTCATTTCATATTGGCTCATACTCTTTCTCTTAATTGTCCGCCACCCGCTCCCTTTTGCCATAATGCAGATATCTTGTCATGAATAGTGATATCAACGGTTAACATTCCTTTTATCAGCACATCTGCATGATCCTTTTCACGCAACTGCGATCCTTGTGTTTGGTCACATGTACGCACACTGTGGTACTTGCACATCTATTCCCTAGGCTGCTTTATCGTCCCACGCTCTCTTTGAATTGGGTGGAGCAGTGAGACTATCTTCTTTTCAGCTAGTCAGGTGGCAGGCTTGCCTGTGTAGAGCTTTAGGCAACTGCCATTCACTCTTCCTAGGAAGGGGTCTCCATTGAGTTTATCTAGCTAAACCGTGCCCCCATCGATAACTTCTTTGATGACATAGGGTCACAGCTAGTGCACGTGGAGCTTACTTGGGAATTTTTCGAACTTACTGTCATAAAGCAATACTAGATCATTTTCCTTGAAGGTGCGCACCTTGATATGGTGATCATGCCACACTTTCTCATGTTGTTTCTGTACCTGCTGATGGAACCTAGCCAGAAAGCATTCCTCCTTCAATTCTTCTAGTTGTGCAAGCCTTTCTTCCAATGCCCTGTAGTCTGCCATACCTGTGATTGCCGCGATCTGCAGACTAGGCACAATATATTCCATAGGAATAATGGCCTCTTTGCCATAGAATAAGCGAAATGGTGTTTGGCCTATCAGCTTCTTTCACGTAGTTCTATACGCCCATAGCACAATAGGGATAGGCAAGTCCCAGTCATTTCGTCATGCATTACAGACCTTAGTCAACACGGTCTCCAAAATTTTGTTGAAGGCCTCAACGGTCCCATTTGCTTGCAGATGGTAGGGCGTACTCTGTTGGTGATATATCTGAAATTCCTCAATGATTGCGTCGATCATTTCATTCAGAAAATGTGTTCCCCTATCACTCATGAGAATTTTGGGGCAGCCAAACCTGGTCAGTACATTCTCGAACAAAAATTTTGCTGCTTTCATAGCCATGCAATCCTTAATGAGTTATGCCTCGGCCCATCGGGTCAAATACACAGTAGCACTGATGATATAACGTGCACCCGTCTTTTCTCGCGGTTCAATAGGCCTGATGAAGTCGATCACCCATTTCTCAAATGGCTGTAGCATCATCTGTGGCTAAAGTGGCATTTCATCCCTTCGCGATGGTTTGCGTGTTCGTTGACATACATCACAGGCCCGATAGTATGCTTTCGAATCTTGATGTAAGCTCGGCCACCATTATCCAGTGAAAAGAATCTTCTAGGTTGTGGCGCGACCCACATAATGTCTGCCAGCAACCCCTCCATGTGCTTTGGCCAGGATCTGTCTGTGCTCAAATTCTAGTACATATCTACGCAATATTTTGTTGTTGCCCATCTTATAGAGGTGGCCTACAATTACGGTAAAATTTGTTGCGCGTATCACTAATTCCTTCTTTTGCTAGACAAAATACCATTATGGGGCAATTCCAATATTTAAAAAGTGGATAATATCTTCAAAGTGGCCATCTGCAAGGTGCACAACATATAATTGGGCATCCGGGAGTCCCTCCTCTAGATTTATTGGTTCTTCGCCAGTCTCAATTCAGGACAGGTGATCTGGACCTCCATTCAGACATCCTGGCTTTACAACAACCTCAATGTCATATTTTTGAAATAACAACAACCATTGACAGATGTGCCCCCTCCCCAACACAGGCTTATTCACTAGGTACTTGAGCATAGAGTGATCAATATACATCTTAAAATGTCCTCTGAGCAGATAGTGATGGAACTTTTGGAGCGCGTATACCATAGCCAATCCCTCCTGATCAGTATTAAAGTAATTCTTTTCTACTTTGAACAACCTATGACTTGCGAATGCAATCGGGTGATTGATTCCCTCCTCTCCTTCTTGCATGAGTAACATACCCAATGCGATACACGATGCGTCGACATGTACATGAAATTCAATGTCCCACTTTAGAAAGACCAAGATAGGGGCAGATGCCATATTTTCCTTAAGCATTTCTAGGCTTTCATTACATTCCTCATTCCAGCAATACATAGCATCCTTCTTCAGTAATTCTTCCATTGGAGCTATGATCTGGGCGTAGCTTTTTGTAAACTTCTGATAGTATCCCATGTGTCCTAATGTAGCACGTAGCTGCTTTACACTTCACGGTGCTTGCAAATTTATTATGATAGCAATCTTTGCTAGATCCACCATCAGTCCTTGCTTACAAACCACATGGCCCAGCAAGTTCCCGAAAGGGACGAGGAAAGTACACTTCTTTAGGTTAAGCACAATCTGGTGCTGGTGGAAGGTATCCAACATCAATCGTAAGCTCGTGACATGTTTCTTAACCAAGCCAAATATGGTCCAGTCATCCAAGTAGACTTCTAAGAACTTGTTGATAAATTCCTTGAACGCGGCTACCACAATACGAGAAAATATTGCTTGCACATTCTTCAGCCCAAAGGGTATTACCATATACTGAAAACAACCCCATTCGGTAGCAAATGTTGTCTTTCTCTGATCCTCTGGCACGATTTTGATCTAATGGTACTTGGAGAATCCATCTGTGAAGGAGTATTCTTCCTGCCCACCCACATTTTCTAGTACCTCATCTGTAAAGGGTGTTGGAAACAGATCGTTAACACAAGCATCATTGAGCTTCCACAGATCTACATAGATGTGGATCTCACCCTTCTGTTTCTTTTTCTGCACAACCATAGGGTTACCCAATCAGACTCGACTGGTTCAATAATTCCTGCTGCCAGCATCTTGTCCAATTCTTTGCGGAACTTTGCTTTGTACTTTGGATTCAATCGGTAGGGTCATTGTTTCACTGGCTTTGCATCTGGCTTCAAAGTTATTTTCATCATTCCCAGGTCTCCTATAATCCCTTTCAGCTTCGTGATTTTTGTAGGGAATAAATCTCGGTATTCTCGGAGCAACTCGATGACCTTTTCCACCATGGCGTCATCCCAATAGTCGCCAAGCGTAGCATACTTCGACTCTTCCTCTGTTTTGATATTTACTTGCTTTGTTTGTAATGGTGCCGTGATGTCTGGATCTTCTATCTTGGGACTGCGCACCTCACGACTCCCCTCGGATTCTAGTATATTGATGTTACGTAGGTCATCCTCATCATCTTCTACTTGTACATTGTAACATGATAAGGCCTGGCTCAATTGTCACGACCAGTCTGAGGGCACAACTTCTTCTGGTTTCGATGGTGTTCTAAATATGGCGGTTTTTACTAACTGTAATGCATCATCCACAGTATCCATCCATTGGTCTTCAAAGAGAAATGTTGACAGGAACCCTTTGCACAGGATATCCCACTCTTCGGTGCCATGTCGGAGCTCTCTTTCTGTATACCAATTCCGTGGAATGATATCTAGGGTATGATAAAATAAGTGCACCCAATCTGGTTGAGGCTCCGCATCATAAGCTTTGGTCCATTTGGTCAGATGCGGGCACAGATCATCTTGCCCATGGTATTTCTCCATTGTTTGTATCTCTGGCTTCCCAAATCTTATCTGCATCATGCGCCTGCAACTTCGCCAATTTTTGAATGTTCCTTCATGGATGTCCCACCATCGCGCCGATGTCATGTGCAATGTTCATTTTAGTGCATCAAACCGTTGGTACTCTAGTACTGTGCTTTCAAATTTAACTGGAATTCATCCACTATTGTCAGCCCATCATACATTCATAGCTCGCGGTTCTGAGCTTTAATGCAATACAATGATTTTGTCATCATATTATAGTGTAACGTGGTTACCCCATTCACCCTGTTTCACCATCGCTCTTCCTCTTCATCCGAATCACTGGTGTAGGAGCTGACATAGCCCCATGAGAGTCTCCACTCCTCCTTCATCCTGTTTGCAGCAATTTTGTAGATACAATCCAATGCATCGCTCATTTCTTCATTGCACATAGGTTATGTGTAGTGTGGTCCGTCTGTTGGATCTAGCGAAACAACTACATGGAGTGACTTCTTTTCAAATATCATCTTCCTTTGTTTGAGGTCAATAACCCCATTCATGTTAGTGGCCCAGTCTATCCCTAGCAATGCAGGGTACGGGCTACTTTCGTCCATGATTTCAATAACTTCGAAATCCATCCAGGTACTTGCACCATCAATATCTACTGTAATTCCTTGCAGCCTTCCCATGGGAAAGATCTTCTGTTGATTGTTCATTTGCAATTGGATATGAGACCATTGTAATGTAGGCTTACCCATGCACTCCCAAGTTTGTTTAGGTAATACATTTGCATATGAACCTAGGTCTAGAATGACCTGATCCATCTCATAGTCGCCAATATGCACTGTTAACCGCATCTCTCGACCCGTTTGCGCCATGTGTCTTCCTAATTCCCGGACTGCACGAGGTTCACCCCATCCTGCACATCTATTAATCACTTCTTGTAACCATTTAACTTCCTTATTGTTATGAAGCAGTTTTATGCATGTCTCTAAGAAGGTAGTCAACATTGAGGGATCCCTAGCTAGCTCAGGTCGATCTCTACTACCTTGGGTAGAGATGCCCGTGAAGCTTTCCCTGGCTTCCATATTGTCCTCCCCATCAGTCATTCCTATGGTTGTGCTACTCCGCACTACCATGTTTACCATGGTTTCATTGTCGTGTGGTTCAGATCTCATCATTTGCACGTTTTACATTGTTGTAGGAGGCGTTTCCTTATTGTCGCGAATCTATGCTATCAGCATAGGGCAATTTACCAACTCATGATCGAATTGCTCACAATAAGGACACGATATTTGGGTTGGATTGGTACAATCCCACGTGTAATGTCCTGGTACTCCACAGTTGTAATAGATTAACTACCCATGACCCCTTCCTAACCCCATTCTGCCCCGTCCTCGACCCCGTCCCGAGAACCCACCGCACTCCATCGCCACGACTGGATCCTGATCTTGCACCTCAAACTACATTTTCGAGGCAGGTGCTTGGTCCATCAATATGTGATAGCTACGACAATCTCTTTCTTCATGGCCCACCAATCTACAAAAGTTGCAAAAGAGCTGTTGGGGGGTCTGGTTGTATTTTGGCAATAGATGATAGTTATCAGTGTTGTGCTTTCCTCCTACCTGATAGACTTGTTACACTGAATTTTGTCACCTTGACTATCTGCAGTTATATGGCCCCATCAATAGCCATATTGTCCTCTTTGTTAAGCCCCATACCTCTGCTCTTCATGTCAAAACTTCAAAAGAGAGAAAGTCACTTGAAAACATGTTTATCTCTGGGTACGCAGGTTCTCTCTACCTTGCCTGCGTGTACGCCGCCCAAATACACTGTACCTGCGTATTTGTACGCTCTGTATGCTAAAGGTTGGGTGCGTACCCCTGTAAAGGTCAAAAGGCGCGAGTTTCATCTTTAAAAAGTTACTTGTGGTCACTTCTAGAGCCTTCTAGAAGAGTTTTTGACGTGTATTGAGCGCCTCCAGATGGTTCATGCATCCCTATGATAGAGGAGCTTATCCCATCAAGAGAGGAGCTACCCCATCCAAAAGAGGGAGTATCCCATTGATGTTGGAACTGAATAACCTCCTCTAGAATACTATAAATACAGGCATTGGGCCAGAGGAGGGGAGGTTGAAAGCTGAACATTCTAAAGGGTAAATGCTGCTGGAATTAGGACTTCCATTGTTGACTTGTGAGGAGAGATCACTATCCTTCCTTGTTGCCATATTGGGAGTGGGTGAGCTTGTCAAAGTAGAGGAAATCTCTTGTTGGACCCTGGGAGGAGCTTGCACAACACCAAGGCTCAGGTTGTAATGGTTCCTTTTTTGTTTCCTTAATACAAATAAGTCCATTCTTCTCAATGATTTGTTGTTAATGAATTATTTCATGTACTCCTTGGTCTATATGATGAATATGCTTTGTTTTATGAAATATTCAGGTGTTATGTAATCGTTTGACTGTTAGTGTATGCAGGTCTTAAAGTGAAGGAGGAGCTCATCTGGATCAGCAAGGCTGGACTGCTACAACAAGCGTTGGATTTGAGGTAGGATCGAACAACACTTGGTTTCTCATAAAATAATGTATGTTTAGAGAAGGATTGCTCTTGTTTGTCTTGTTTGTCACTAGAGAGTCTTAGACTCCTAGGGAGGTTAGGTTTGTCCGCAAAAATAACTCTTTCCGCATGACAGTACTAAAGCATAATACTAGATCTACATCTACCATAAACTTTGCGGAAGCTAATCAAGCATGAACACATATAACTAATTAGAAGGAATCAATCACACATAGCACAGAATATATCACTAGGGAAAGCACCAGCATAAAACCCCAACATTGTATTATCAATCAAGTGGAGATCCTCAACAACATACAAAAAGAATTAACTCAATAGCTATCATGCTCTCTTTGTAATCAGAAGATGAAAATTATGAACTACCTAGGCCTTAATATATAGGTTGTAAATTGGCCTAACCATACCTGTTGTAACCTCAGGTCCAACTATGTAGTCATAGAAGAAAATAGATTCCTTCCTCATGCAAGGAATACTTACTAGAAATATCCAAGCATCTGATAGTACACTGTCCCTCATCTGATCTCAACTGGGTCTTTGTTTGAACTTCCATGCATCAGTTATCCATGAGAGAATACTCAACTATCTGAAAATAATAGTTGTCACATGCATGCAAGCATCAATAAACAATATCTCATTAATTTAACAACTTGTTAAATTAATCTAACTGGATTTGACTAAGTTAAACTAAGTCAACTGATCCTCTCAATATTGAACTCATCCTTAATTCCTTAATCAGTGGAGAAAATCAAGGACACATTCCCCAACTAGTGGAGAAATAATTGCATGTTCTCACAAAGACTTCAGTTTGCTTTTCCATAGCTAATTAACTCATGGAGAATTAGTTAATTAATATTTCAAACTGCTGGTAAGACCAAATTCAAATTTACTTCCTATAGATAGACCAGGGACTACTATAAATAGGAAGGAACCCAAAAATAATATTTTTAGAAGATGTTATTTTTAGCAGTTTCACCTCTCACCCAAGGTGGTCAAAATGCTCATTGGCCAAACTGCTATTTTTAGAAGTGCTATTTTTAGTAGTTCTATTTTTAGCACTTTCTAAATTTAGCATTTCTTGTTGCACATTTTTCAACAACTATTTTATCTACAATGAAGTGAAAGCACACATAGTCTATCTCACAAGGAAATAAAAAACATTGTTAAAATAAAAGCTTGCAAACAATAAACCGTAATTCTGCAAGAAAGAAGCAATTTCTACAACAATTCAAATAAAGGCATCTACAAGGTCTATCTACTTCCAAATTCCATTCTCAGGGTTCGAAGGGTGTTGTAATACATCAAAGAAGGAAAATCATGAGTTGGGTGTAAATCTAAGTGAGTTTCGAATGTGAGTTACAAACTGCCATAGGTGTCCCTATTTTGCTACATGAGATAGTCCAATGAGGAAAGAAATACATTAAATGCAAGGTTGGAAAGCAAAGAAGCTGAGGAAAAAGTTGTAAAATGATAAAGCACACATGTCCAAGTCATCACATCAGCTTGTGGCAAGGTTAATCCAACAAGGTGCAAGGTTGTAGTGTCTCCTATAGCTGCAAAATAGGGGATTGTGCATAAATAGTAAATATTGAATGATGGACAACAAATAAAGTGAACCAAATGCAAAAATAAGAATGGTATTTGAACATTGTAACCATTACAAATATCATCACCTAATGCTAAGATAATGTGCAAGAAAACGTTGCTCATAAATTAGCTAAATAACCATGCAATGTTAATAAGTTGTAGAGATAAACAAAGGCATGAATAACAATGGTAAACATGGTATCTTGAGCACTTGGTGTCGGCCCTAACACAAGGAACCTCAGAACCCTTAAGAAAAATCCAGACTACGAGCTGAAATCAAATATCACTTCCACTAACTGAAAAGTTGCTTGGACATGGAAAGCGTTGTAGAACTTGAATTCTAAACTTCTCCTAATGCTCTACACTACTATTCTATTGCTCCTACTTGTTCTACTGTGCTACTCAAGCCCAACCCTCTATTTATACAAGATGGGTAGGGGGCAACCTCCTTGAGGGGAGGATTGCTTTCCCTCCAAAATCCCTAAAAAACTGGATCATATTTCTTGGGTCACCACACAACAGTAGGAAGGAGTATTTACTGTCATCAACTAGTTGAGTTGGAATCTTCTGTAGCAGGGAGCATGCCCCATGAATATGTTTGGTTTGATCTCCTTGAAATCTACAAAATCCCCTTAATATCTTGCATAATAGCCATGTTAGGCACATAAAGCATGACAAATCTTCTTGAATCTCCAAATAACTCATTAAATTAGGAAAGTTTTTTTAACTGCAAAAGGAAAGGTTTAATGTAGCCTTTATGTACCTAGGAGTGATTAGACAGGTTTTATGTTTTACCTATTTGGGAGGCCCATCAGTGTCCCCCTCACGATAATCCATAAGTTCTTCCTCCATAAAAAAACCCACCCACCTACTAAAGTCCTTTATTGTTATGAAACCAGCTCAAGAAAAGATAGAAAAGATAGATCAACGCCTTAGAATTCAGCCTCTTCGAGGGGGCAACCTCCTTTACATTACATAAATGAACAATTCTTGGATGATTCAAATGACAAAACCTCCTTTCTATATATAGGAGTCTAAGGGAGTTCACAATAAAATCAAGCCGACCTAACAATAATAATATAAAGCAACAAAAATAACAATAGAGGGATTCTATGGGGCACAGTAATAACAATATGGGGGCAATAGGGGCACAACAATATTAATAAGGGTATAACTACAATAGTAATGGGGTAATCACTAGTATTATAGGGACCCAACATGCCCCTCTCCTTCAAAAAAGTGTTGTCCTCAACGCTTGAGTAGTTCTGGATACTTCTATATAAAATTCTCATCCTCCCATGTGGAATCTTCCGCATATAAGTTCTTCCACTTTATAAGATACTCCGAAATTGATCGATTTCGTAGCTGTCGAGATCTTGTTTCTGTGACTGCCTCCGGTTCCAATATAATTTTTCCTTCCTCGTCAAGTTCTGGCAATATTGTTTGAACTGGGGGCTTGTCGCCTATAACCTTCTTTAAACATGAAACATGGAAAACTGGGTGCAATCGAGAAGCTGCAGGAAGCTCCAATTTGTATGCCATAGTACCAATCTTTGCAACACCTTGTACGGACCATAATACTTTGGTGATAATTTATTATCCTTCTTAGCTTGTTTGAGGTACATTTGCTTATATGGTTGTAGCCGTAGGATACCAATCACCTACATTTCAAAAACTTCTTTCACTGCGATGTTGATCTGCCTGTTGTTTCATTCTATTCTGTGCCAACACGAGGTTATCCTTTAAGAGTTGGAGGACTGTTGTTGATGTTCGATGTGATGTTCCACTGCCTGAACCTTAGAATTTTCTCTTAAATATGATGTGATGGATGGTGGTTGATACCCATAAAGTGCCATAAATGGGGTCATTTTTGTTGCTGTATGGAAGGAAGTGTTATACCACCATTCAGCCAGAGGCAACCATTTGACCATTGTGTCTGTTTATCAGATACAAAGCAACGAAGATATCCTTCCAAACATGTGTTTACTATCTTAGTTTTCCCATCAGATTGAGGATGATAAGATGAGCTATGAGCTAACTGAGTACCAAGACAAGAAATTTTGTTCAAAAATTTCCAGTGAAAATGGATCTCTGTCACTTACAATAATCTTTGGGTTTCCATGTAGCTTTTGAATTGTTTCCATAAATGCAGTAGAAACTGTACTAGCTTTAAATGGATGTGATAATGCACAAAGGTGTGCATACATGGTAAGTCTGTCAACTACCACCATGATGACACTCTTTCCCTCAGACTTGGGTAAACCTGTGATAAAATCCATTGAAACCTCCTCCCCACATTGGCTTGGAATGGATAAAGGTTGTAATAGACCCGGTGTCTTAATTGTTTCAACTTTATTTTGTTGGCAAACCAAAACATTCCGCCACAACGTTTAAATATCTGATTTAAGGCCATCCCAAAAAAAATCCTTCTTAACCCTGTGGTAAGTTTTTAAAAATCCTGAGTGCCCTCCTAAGGGAGAAGTGTGCAATTCCATAAGAATCTTTTGTTTTAGCTGGGAAATCTTACAAAGGTATAAGCGATCTTTGTACCATAACGAATCATTTTTCCAGCTAAATGTATCAGATGTACTGGAATCTTGTTGTAGCTTTCGAATAAGTGCCCACACTTCTTCGTCATTCTTCCATTCCTCCCTTGCTTCATTTATCCAATCTGGTTGGATAATAGAAATGGCACACAACAATGCTTCCACATCCTCATCCTTTCTTGAGAGTGCATCTGCCAACACATTTTGCTTCCCTTTTTTGTAGATGATTTCAAAGTCATAACCCAACATCTTTGTGACCCACTTTTGTTGCTCTTCAGAGGATAATCTTTGTTCTAAAAAGTATTTAAGGCTATCATGATCCGTTTTTACCTTGAAGTGTCTTCCCATAAGGTAGGGTCGCCATTTCTTAAGTGCATGGAGTATTGCCAACATTTCCTTCTCATAAATAGCTTTGCTTAAAAACTTTCCCTTGATTGGACGACTTTCAAAAGCAATGGGTCTTTCATCTTGCATTAGAAAAACACCAATTCCATTTCCTGAAGCATCACATTCCACAATAAAGGTTTTTGTGAAGTCCGGTGTAGCTAAGACCGGTGCTTGGCACATTGCCTCTTTAAGATGTTCGAAGGCCTTTGTGGCTTCCGGAGTCCATGAAAATGCATCTTTCTTCAATAATGTTGTTAGAGGTGCTGCTATTCTCCCATAATTCTTAACAAACTTGCGATAATACCCTGTCAACCCAAGAAATCCTCGCAGATGATTTATGGATGTGGGGATTTTCCATTCCTTAATGGCTTTAATTTTGCTAGGGTCTACCTTAACTCCTTCATGAGATACAATATGACCCAGATATTCCACCTCTTGTACTCCAAAGAAACATTTGGATCTTTTTGCATATAATTGTTTCTCCTCCAATAGTTGTAGCACCCTGTCAACATGTTCACCATGATCCTTCCAAGACTTGCTGTAGATTAGTATATCATAAAAAATACTAACAAAAATTTTCTAAGGAATGGTTTGAAAATGGAATTCATCAAACCTTGAAATGTTGAAGGTGCATTAGTAAGGCCAAAAGCATAACCAAAAATTCATAATGACCCTCATGAGTTCTAAATGTTGTTTTTGGAATGTCTTCAGTCTTCATTTTGATTTGATGATATCATTAACGAAGATCCAATTTGGTAAATTAAATTGATCCATGCAATTCATCCAATAATTCAACAATGACAGGTGTTAGAGTTGGTGTTTTCATCCCTCCGTCACAGATCAAATCCTCTTGTTGCATTTCATATTAGGTGTCCTGCCCAGTCATTTGCATTCCATTAGGCACATAAATCATCTGACGGTAGTGGCATTCTTCCAATTTCCCTCATGTTATCTACCTGCTGGCTCATGTTTGTTCATTAAAAAAAAAACATATACAGTCTTCTTTTTATCTTGCAAATTGCAAAGGTTGTCTTTAGGGTTTCATGGTCAATTAAATCTAGGGTTTCATTAGGGTTCCGTCAAAAAATGTTTTAAAGTGTAGAATAATTACCAGCAAGCCATGAGGAGGCTTTAATATCAATAAATTTCATCGCCACGTGTTCAAAAATGTGTTTTTCCTCAAAACTTTGTTTTGAGGAAAAAACAGAGTATTTAGATTTTATTCTAAAAAATCATGAAATTTTTGTTTTCCTCATTGTAAATTTCTTCATCTGTTATCCTGGTTTCCTTCCTTAGCCCCAGAAGCTCCATCACCTGCAAAAAAAGCAAAGCTCAGGTCATTTTGTTCATCACAAAACTCAAATGAAGTGAAAAAGTGCAAAAAACAGAGTTTGAAGATAAAGTCATTTGCAAAACATTATCAAAGTGGGTTTTGGCAAAATAAAATTTAAAATCCCCATGTATAAATCATTTCTCCAAGTGTTTGAAGTTCATTTGTACTCCAATAGCAAAGAGAATCAAGGTAAGATGATTTGGGGGAGTAAGTGACAAGTTTGGGTGAAAATCGACCGGCGCGGCGCATTGGGTAGGAGGCGTGGCACACTCATCGGGCGTGGCACATATGTGGGGTGTGGTGCATTGGGCTAGATGTGCAGGGCATACAGCCAAAGAGCCTGAAAATTTCCAGAACTCACTCAAATCGCCCAAAAACGCACAGATTTGTCAGGTAGAGCCTCCATTACCATTTTCTATCCAAGTTGGGTGTTTGCTTCATGGTGTTTGTTTCATGGTGATTGCTTAAGGAAATCAAACCCTAACATTTGAAGTTCCTCAAACAAAAATTGTTGCCTAGGGTTTTGATGACTGTTTTGCCACCAAGTT